>JAIXND010000691.1:0-13352 GCA_023646645.1 Varanus salvator macromaculatus | reverse complement strand
GTGGTGCTGGGGTACTGCTCAAGTGCTGAGGTAGCTTCAGTGCTACCCCAGTCTACTGGAGCTTCCAGGGCTCTCATTAACTCCATCTGAGGGCACTGAAGGAAGAGTTATGTAAGAACTTGCTCTTCTCCCCAAAAGCTTTCTTGGCAGCATCGTGTCCTGAGTTGTTAGAGTGCTTCTGCTTGATGGACCCTTGGACTTTGCTCCTGCCTTGCTCTAGTTACTCCTGCTTTCCTCCAGCCCTGCTCCAGTTGCTCTTGCCTTGCTCCAGCCCTCAAGATACCTGTTTCTCTCAGCTTTTCTTCTTGGTTCACTGACTGCTTGCTTGTCTGACCATGCTTGCTTCTTCAACACACTCTTCCTTGTTCTTCAAATTGCTGGATCTAACATTTGGACTGTTCAACTGTGCCTTCGAATGGATTCTTGTGCCACACCCTGGGTCCCTGGGTCCCAATGCTCCTGTCCACTCAATGTCCCAGATGCTGAGGTCCCAGAGGGCCTCCAAGAAACCTCCCAAGTTAGGGCCTTTCTGACCTTCAGAGAGCAAAGAGGGAAACATCTGAACTGAGGACTGGTCATGGATATCACTCACGGACAACAGGAGCCCATCTGCACACATGACTGAGGGCTTGCACATGCCGTCCTATGCTGTACTTTTGCTGGAGGACTTTTCTGACCAGGGCTGAACTCTTTGATGATTCAGGTGGATCTCTATACAGCCCACCTTTTTTCCTAAACGTTTTTATATTTTAAAGCAACAACCAAATGCTTTGCTAATACTTAAAGATAAAACAGATAAATTCTTAAACGTGTATTTCATTACTACCACATATAACAGGAGTACAAAAGTTTCTTTCTAGAGAGGAGAAATTTCAAAGAGAAAAAGTTCTTGGAGAATCTGCCTGTCCAAATCTCCTAGGGCAAAAGAGGATCTCAGCATGTTACTGGGGCAGAGTGGAATCTGTCTCCTTCTCAGTCAAATGCAGTTTAGAAAAGGTGACCAGATATCCTAACATGTGTCTACATCCAGGTGGTCTTTTAGATACCTCACTTTCTGTGCCCATTTCACCAGTAGAGCCAAATTGCACACATCCCAAATCCAGTCACTCAAGCTTTAGACTCTAGCACCTTTCCAGCTTTGGACAAAAGCCTTTCCAGCAGCCAACAATAGAAAAGAAATCAGATCTTTCTGATTTTTTCATACCTGAGTTCGTGGTCCCAGAGTAACTTTAAACCTCTGAGCATACAATTAGAAGATTGAGGAGGCATATAAAGATTTTTGGGATAGTTCATTCAACTCCAGGTATGACTGAGGAGGCAATTCTCAAATTGTGTGAGCTGCTTTGTAGTTTGCTGTACAAGCAATGGAACCCTTAAACGGTAGGTCGGTTTGGAGCTCTGAATTATACATATCAAGAAGTCTATTTTTAATTTGTTGTCCTGATAAACACAAGCCCTTTGGAAGGGAATCTGACAGCTTATATAATCCACATTGTCCCTGAGCAGACCACTGAGCTGAATTATCTGGATGGAGAAAGTGGGAATGGATCAGAAGTGGTTTAAGGGATGAAATTTGGGGCATTAAAAATGTGTGCCATCGATTTCAAATCTGTAAGGTAAATTTCCAACTAGGTTTAGTAAAACAGCTATCATTCTATTCAGGTTGGACAAAATGAAATAATTCCAAAAATTCTCAGGGGTGCTCTATATCCATCCAAGCTCTGCTGGAGTCTTGACTAAATATTGGAAGGATTGAAATGCAACCAGGTCTCTGGTACTCTTAGCCATCCATTCCAGAATGCTAATATACCGTGGTGACTCTAGGCTGTCTCCCTTCCCAAATATAGGTATTAATCTTTGTTTGTCATTTTATAAAATATTTCAGTTGTCATTGAATTGGTAAAGTTTAAAATAAAATGCACCATACTTCAGCCTTTTATTCTTATTTAAGTCACTGGGGATTAAAATGCTCAAACATATAAACAGGTGGGTTTTTGTTTCTTATGCAGTTGATCTTCCTCTTGTTTTGACATGTCGATATGGAGAGCCTCAGCTTTACTCAATTGTATCCAGGTTCAAACAGAAGGTAAGAGTGATGTAAATCTCTTACTGTGCCACCAGGCCTCTTGGGCTCTGCTTATTTCTCTGCCCTGTAATTATGGGAAGTTCTTGATGAATTCCATACAGATTTCCATCCAGTGAGTCAATAACAAGGAAATCTCCAAGATAGCATGCTAAGTATGAATGTGCCCTGAGCACTTTGGAGTGGGGCTGCAGTTGCACTTGATGTCTGAGTGCCTGCAGTCATCTTCCAGAAATTTGCTTCTCCTGGTGAGGCTGCAAAAACAGCTCTTTCCCGACTTCTGGGTAGCCGAGGAGGGACAGGCTTCCACTTTCAGTGATGATTGCCCTGCTCTCCCTGCTGCTTTGTCTCCTACCTCCGGCCACACAGATGATGCTGAGGAGCAGCTGTTCTGTGAGCTGGCTGAATGCACAGTCAACAGAGTATTACAGACTGGGAGTCCTGATTGTCGGTGGGAATTTACTACTTGGCAGATATTTCTATACGGATAAAGAAGAGTTTCGTACATCACCAGAAATGCATCTCAGTGCTGATCCACTGTAGGTTTCCCTCAGAGGGATCTGGGATGCATGTGTGTGTCTTTGCTTTCACAGCAAGGGGCTCATTCCATGGAGGTGTGTCAAGAATAGAAACCGAAACAGAGTGACTCAGAAGGGGTCTCTGGGGCTATCTAGTCTGACCCCTGCCTTCATGCATGAATTGCCTACCATATGCATGTCCAGCCAATCCTTGAACACCCTCAATTCCAGGGGTCCTAACTGTCAGGAAGTTCTTCCCAGCATCCAAATTGAACCTTGGTTCCCTGAGTTTACTCCATTGGAAAGTGTCCCACTCTCCTCAGCAAGGGAAAACAGGTTTCTACCTACCTCCATATGACAGCCCCTCATGTACCTAAAAACTCTGGGCTCACTTTGACTTTCTTTCCCAGAAGAGTCTTCCAAGCTTTGACTGTTTTCCCTGTGGAGGATAACAGGCTGCGTTCTAATGGAACAAAGCTCAGGGAACCAAGGTTCAGTTTGGATACCAGGAAGTACTTTGTGACACAGAATGGCTAGGGTATGGAATCAGCTTCCATGGGAGGTGGTTGAAGCCCCATCGTTGAGAATGTTCAAGGACAGGCTGGTGGTAGGCTTGTCATGAGCAGAGATGGCTGGAGCCAGAGGTTTGACTAGATGGTCCAGGATGTTCCTTCTCACGTGCTCTGTTTCAATGTTTATATAATCTTCTCCAGGTTTTTCCTAGGAATTGATGTCAAACTGAGTCGTCTGCAGCTCCCAGATTCTTCTTGTTTTCCTTTTGTGAAGATAGAGACAACACTAGTTCATCTGCAGTCCTCTGGTACGTCCCTTGTCCTCCATGATTTCTCAAAATAATAGACAGTGGTTCTGTGAGTTCTTCTGCCAGCTCCTTTATGATGCTAGGATGCAGTGCATTGGGCTCTGAAGATGTGAACTCATTCAGCCCATGTAGATGATCATTGATTTTTTCCCTGTCAAACCTGGGCTATCCCTCAGCTCCTTCAGCTTTTATTTCCCTTCATCAGGAAGTTCATAAGTCTTCTCTGGGGAGAAGACTGAGCTAAAGTTGTAATTGTGCAGTTCTGCCTTTTTCTTTTTTCTTTTGTCATGTTATTATTTTACCTTCCAGATCAAGTAGTTGAACCACATTTCTTTCCTCTGTCTTTTACTTTTAGGCAGATCTGAAGAAGGGTTTTTTTGTTGCTTTCGCATCCCTCACTAGTCTCAGTTCATTCCTATCTTATCCTTCCTGAAGTCCTTCCCAATAATTCTGAGTGACCTACCTGCATTTGTTTGTGCAGCCTGACCTTCCTTCCACTTCCTATAAATGCCCTTTTCTGTTTTCAGTTAATCTTTTAGCATTTTGTGAAGCCACATGGGCTTCCTCTGTTATCTTCCACATCATCTTCTTATTGAAAGTATATGAACTTGTGCCTGAAGTATTTCTTTCTTGTTCTTTTTAAATTTCATTTTATAAGATATCCCACCCTTCTTGGGCTCCTTTTCCTTTTAGAGTGGCTTGTCATTATTGCCCTGAGTTTGTTAAAGTTGGCCTTTTTGAAAACCAGGGTACATGTTTGCCTACCTGGAGATGTTAGGACTTATCCTGGCAACACCTCCATAGAAAGCAGGGCCCTCAGCCTTTCCATAGTCCTTTCCTTGATGAGGTTCTGATCATTCAGCAAAAGCTGACTCAGTGGCACAAAGAGTTTGGAGATGCACTGATGACTCCTGGATTTAAATTTGCTTGGAAAAGGCTCAGGTGGATTCCAGGAGGACAGAAAGGGAGACTCCAGCCTGATCCCTACAGAAATATTCCATTCTAGGGGTCCATCTAGGTACAAGGGCAGAGGAGAGGAAGGTGGGCTCTTGCATTTGCCTCTTCCTTGTGGAGTACCCCATCATCATTTTGACTGACTAAGGGAGATAGCTGGTGTTATCCTGGATGGAAGCAATTTCCTCTGCAATCTTGTTTCTCCTGTGTTTTTCTTTGGCAATTACTGAAGAAATATGTTCAATATAGGGTCATTAACCAAGTGTTGATATTGCTTTCACCATGGTAGATCAATTATAAGGAACTACCAACAATCCTGGCTTTAGTGTTGGCCATCACTAAACTCAACAAGGATCAAAACATCCTTCCCAACATGACGCTTGGCTTTCGCATCTCAGCACAGGGATCTGGTCAGAATAATGCATCAGAACAACCTCAACCTTTTGTCTACATGGGAGAGACTGATTCCCAATTATAAATGTGACAAGCAGCATCAACTATTCTCCCTTATAAAGCATTTTTACACCACATCAGAGATTGGATTCTTAATGGGCATCTACAAGAGCCCAGAGGTAAGTGCATACATCCAGAGATAGGCATCAGCAACCTGCAGAGAAAAGGACCAACTCTGAGAATAGAGTCATCTTGTCATTGGATGTTTCAATTCTGGATGATAGGGCAGGAGTTCTTTTCACCTGGTGAGGCTACCATGAGACCACCTTAGCGGAGGCCAGGACTGATTTTGAGGAGTGCTCTCAGTGACAAATCCCAAATACCAATGAGTCTGTCTCACTGAGATGACCAATGATGATGATGACGGCGAGAAATATCACAGATTCCTGTGAAATGTTATAGAGACAGAAAAAAAGAGGCCACTACAAAATGCAGGTAGTTCTTCCTGGCATCAATGAATGAGCTGCCTCACAGGAACAGTTGCAAAAATAATCCCATGCAGCATGTCACAATGGGATGTACTGGGCCATCAAAGGTTACATGGCCAGGAGAGAGCCAGGGTGCTGTCATGATTAAAAGTCTTAAGAGAGTGGGACTTGGACTATGGCAGTCTGGGTACAAGTCCTCATTGAGCCATGGACTTTCCAGGGTGACTTTGGGCCACTCACAGACCCTCAGAAAAACCTATTTTGTGGGGAGGATTGTATTTGCAACACAGGATTGTATTTGCACAATGAAGAAATGTCAACTGAAGAACTGATTTTAAAGATGATACTGGACTTTGCAGAAATGGACAGAGTGACTTTGTCTCTTAAGGAAAAAGAAGAAAGATAGTATTACCAAACTTGAGACATTTTTAATCAATGGCTAGAGAAGTGGGTCTATACCTAGGGCTGAAATCCACATTAATTGTAAAGAGAATAGGTTAACCCAGTATTACCAATGTCTTTTCAATGATCATTGTTTTATTGGTGAAAAAGATTAAAAATTTGAAAACCCCAGACAAATGAATTGTGCAGGGTTGTTTTTGGAATTATGTGATTGAGAGGAGATGGAGAATTGTATAAGTTGCCTTGAGTTACCTGAAAAGAAAAACATGGAATATAAAAACAAGATTAAATGAATTAAATAATGTTACTTCAGGCACAATTGAAATAGGTATGCTTTTTTTTAAAATAAATTTTATTGGAGTTTTTAAACTACAAACTACACATATCCATCATCACACACACACATCAGATCTACTGGATCAGCCTCTACAACATGTCTTTTAACATACTATAATCTTATACTCCTTTTTATAACAATATAAAAACTTCTTTAGAACCAAGTCCCATCTTTCCAGCCAATTCATGGTATATTTTCAAATTTGATAGAAGTCACAATCTTCCTTCTTCCATAGCATCAATCCCATCTTTCTCTCTTGAAAAGTCCTGCTTCTCTCATCCGTTATTCAAGGGAAGCTTCTCCAAGTTGGGTGAAATTGCATCTTTTTTCTCCTTCAATAATAAGTTTCCTCTACACATTTCTAAACACTTCAAAAACTTATCTATTATTTTTATTTTTATACAAAATAACTTCCTCACTACCAAAATTAGTAGTAACCTCAAAAAAATCTATTTAGCATCTCAATGCGCACCCTAACTACCCTGCTTGGTGATATCTTTAAACCAATCCTCTTTAAACTCACAAATATTTCATCATAGCTTAAACTCCATTTAAACAAATATAGTTAACTCCATTTAGTTTTTAATTATAACATAGATTCTCCTATTTTCAATTTATAGTTAGGGATACCCATTTAACACTGTTTCATTAAGCTAAGTTATTAAGTCAGCCTTTCTTTATCTCGTATCTACATACTAGTCTATTTAAATCATCCCTTTTTAAAATAGAAAGAGGAAAAAAGAGAAAAAGAAAAATAGCTCCTTACGACTACAAATAACATCCAAAATATTCACTTATCCTCTCTAATAACAGCTTAGCAACTCTATTTAGTCACTATATCCTGTTTGGTAATAGCTTTATATTTCATCTTAGCTTAAACTCCATTTAATCAACTATAGTTAACTACATAGCAGTCTATTTAAATCATTCCTTAAAAAAAAAAATAGATATTGAAACAAAGAAAAAGAAAGCGATAACTCCTTACAGTTAGGAATAGCCTCGAAAGCATCCTCTATTTAATAACCATTAATACCTATAATGAATTCTCTTATTTTCAAATACAGATGAAAACAAAAGTATAATGCTTCACCAAAAACAGTAGCACAATTTTTCTATGTTACATATGAGCACGCCAACCTCAATGCATCACCCCTTTTTGAAACAACAAGAACAGAGTTCTCCTATCTCCCCTTTAAATTTCTTCTTTACACCTCTACCAAGTACATCTGTCTTCAGGTTATAAAATCGCCTTAAATGGTTAACTGTTTTCTTTTTCTCCAGCATAGCAAGCAAGCATAGCATTAACTCCTCTGACTGCGCCAGCTTCTCGATTCGCACAAAAAGATATGCCCGTAATAAATCATGTGTTAGATCGTATCCACTCATTATTTCTTGTACTCCAATTGTCTTCTTCTCCAACTTAAATTGTTGTCTATTTATAGTTCCGTCCTGTAATAGTTCATTTGTTGTCTTCTCAGCTTCAAATTTCCCTTCTGTTTGCTGGATATTTTGCTTATTCTGCTCAGATACTAATTGTTTGGTAAGAGTTTGATTAATAGAAAAGTCAATCTTGTCAGAGTCAACTTTTGATTCCATTAGTAAACTGTCAAGTTGCTTAATTAAGACATTCTCCTGGAAACTTTGTAGGACTTTTAAGGAATTATGTAGTTCCAAAATTATCTTTGAAAAGTTTTTGGTTTCTGTATTAAACGCTTCCATATTAGCAGTGCTTTTACAGCCTTGGCAGAGGTCCAAGTGCTTCAAGAGACAAAGGAAGAAAAATGACCGGTATCTGGCACTCATCCAATAAACTAGAAGATTTCCTCTGTCATATAATTAAGCATTAATTTATTAGTTCAAGTCTTGCCCTTGGAGAAATTAAAGAAAAGAGAAACTTTTGATTACTTACAATTTTATCTCTCTCTCATGTAAGATGCCACCTCAATTCCATGGAGGGGGGTGGGGTAAGAATTCCTTCCTGTCCTCCATCCAAAGGGCTTTCAGTTTCTTCTTTTTAAATCAGTTGGCAATGTGGCTTTTTCCATGGGTATTATTGCAAAAAAAAGAAAAGAAAAGAAATAAAAATAGCTTCCAGTAGATCCGATGGTAATAACTAAGATAGTCTATTTCTGCATGTTGAGGACTTGTAGAGGGCAAACTCCCTCCTGTATTCTTCCGGCTGAGAAAGGCTTGAATTTTCCCCAGTAAGCACAGAATTGCTGTTCAGACACCCACTGGGAATTTGCCAAGCAATCTATCTTCACCTCTACAGGACTTAGACTGGGCCCCCTGCCCACGACCAGGAAGATACCAGCATGCTAACGGAGCCCTGTTAGGCACGTCTGTCTTGTCCCGACACCATGTTTCTTCCTGAAATAGGTATGCTAAAGGAGAGCAATGGTATGGCACACTTGCTATGGCAGATGTCCTCCCTATGGGCTTCCTGTGGAAAATCAGTTGGCCTCAGTGTCAAAAGGTCCTCATTTGACCTGTGACATCTTCTGCTGGGCTCATCCTAAATTCTTCTTCCTATTCCTCAAGGATAACCCACATGCTTTTAGATTTAAGAACAAAAGTTTTGACATGAGGTACTTTCAGGTTCTGAGAAAGCCTCAATAGCATTTTCTTATTCAATTTCACGTGCCCTATTATACTTGGACACAGAAAGAAACCATTTTCACCAAGTATTGCCATTGAAGACCAACCATAAAGCTGCAAGTCCCTGCATATGCATGCGACAAGATGCAGCATTGGAATGGGGATAGATCTCTTTCCTGCAATGGGTAGTCCTTCTGCCAGGGCTCAGTCCATCTCAGACTGGTAAACAGGTCTGCACTAGGGGTTCACATTTGCTTGGGTTCCTGTATGAAGAGACCCACAGTGCATGGGGTGGAGTGGGGTTGAAATAAGCACTTCTGATAGTGTGCTGTCTTTCCTGGGATAGTTCTTCATGCTTTTCAAGTCATGGCTACAAGAGAATGGCAGCTTAGTGCACAAAAGAAACATTCTTGATTTCAAAATACAGCCATATTTTATTATGAAGAATTATCAGGAATTTCTTTGCTTTAGCTCCTCAACTGATTGTTTAATTAAATTCGTGGCACAAACAATGCCTTTCTCTTTTCCTTTCAGATTAATACCAAAGAAATTCCTTTGTATGAAGGCCTAGTCTGGCTGCTGCTGCATTTCCAGTGGAACTGGATTGGGCTGCTTGTTCAGAGTGATGAGCATAGCGAGCATTTCCTCCAGACAGTAACCCCCTGCTGCAGCAGAAGGACCTGTGTGTGGCCTTCACTGAAATGTTCTCGACACTTGATATTGCACACATGCAACAAATGAGATCTGATTACATTCCTCCTGTGTGGTTGGAAGCAGAAGTCAGGTTTTTTTTGGTGACAACACTGCAACTCTGCAATTAACATTCTGCTTACATAATCATGAAGAAAATACTAAGATTTCATTTTGGAAGGTTTGGATCCTGCCCTCCCATTCAGAATTCAAAGCAAGCAGAAACTCTGACTTGATAATGTATGCAAAGACCCTTCAGGGAGCATTGCACTTCAGAGCCCACACAAGAGATATTCCAGGGTTCAAGGATTCTTTCCTGGCTTTAGATCCGTTCCTTCCTCAAGGAGATGTCTTTCTTCAAGTGTGGTGGGAAAAGGCCACTTTCTGAGATCAGGGGAATCCACTCCAGATTCATATCCACTGTGTACAGGGAGGGAGATGCAGATGGAGCCAGTTGATTTCCCTTTTGAATTGGGCATGTCCAGTCACAGTTACTGCATCTACAATGCCATCTCTTTGGTTGCACATGTGCTACATGTCCTGTCCTCATCTGGACTAAAATATTCACAGATGGGGGAAAGGAAGCAGATTCTGAATATTCAGCCATGGCAGGTAATGTCCTCATCCAGAAGTCATGAACTTATCCCAGGAGCACTGGTGGTTGCTCTGCCAACAGTCCTCTAGGGAAAGGATAGTCTGCAAAGATGCCTAAATTAGGGAATTCATGAGAGACATTCCCCATGGATTTATCTCCATGGATGCAATCACCCTGAATGGACATTCCATAGTAGGCTAAGTATAACAGGGATTGGGAATGCTTCTGGAATATTCATGCTTTCCAAATTGTACATATTGAGAATGGAAAAAGCATTCCAACTCCAACCTCAGATATGCATTTCCAGTTTAATATTCTTATGCAGAATGGCCACCTGGCCTGCCCTACTCTGGGAAAAGACTTTTCAGGTCTCCTGTCCTTGAGGGCCTTGGTGGGAAATTGACACAAAGCAACATTGCCAAACCACACCCCAAGCATTCCCGAGAAGATATCACTGAAAGGTGCTGCATCTAAGAAAAAAGTTCAGAATAAAATAATGAGGGGGGGAGGAAGCAAATCTCTGAACTGGATGGGAGTCTGAGTGCATTGGGAAACTCTTCCACTTACTGTCACCTGTTCTGAATATTTCTGCATTTTCAGATAATTCATCCTCTGAGAAATGTACAGTTTAACAACAGTGTTGGGGAGGAAATCTCTTTCAATGAAAAAGAGAGGAGATATGAGATCCTGAACTGGAGCTTATCACCAAATGGAACTTTGTACCCTGTGGTTAGGTTGATCATGGTGCCCCACCACCACAACACTTCTCCATCCATTCTGCAGCAATTGTGTGGGCCATGAAGGTGGGGCTGGAGAGAATCATGTTGGTCATGTAGGCAGAGGAATGGCACAATTCCACCATTTGAGAAAAGATCTTGTTCTTCTTTTTCAACTTAAGTTCTACTGATTGCGGAGAAGTGTGTTCTCATTGTCCACTTGTAAAGGGCAACGTTTGCTCACCAAAAATCCCATGTTCTCTACCTGGACACTCTAGGGAGGTTCAAAATATTCTCCCCTGTCTGCATTCTCTCAGAAATATATCCAGTAATAGACAAGAATGGGCATGATAGAGCTAGGTTTGGACCCAGCAGACAACATGCTCCAAAAATCCTGCTTCTGCCTCAGAAGGGATTTACTAGGAGCCAGTGTCTCTGTGGAACCTGAAAGCTTCCAGAAATTGTTCATTCCACTGAGACTGTTGACCCCATCTTCCAAACCATTGAAACAAGTGGATGCCTTTGTATCTGTCTATCTGCCTGCCTGTCTTTCTTTCAATTTTAGACACTGCCAGATGCAAGGTATGTGAAGAGGTGCACTCCAGGGCACTGGAGAAGAGTTCCAGAGGGGAAACCGGTTTGCTGCTACACATGTGAATGTTGCGTAGCAGATTTGTTTTCCACCTCTGCAGGTACCTCAAACAGTAAGAGCCCTTCATAAATGCAGAAGGTAATGAAGTAAGGGCAGTGAGGTTCCCAAAAAAAAGCTTAAGCCAAGGAGTAGATTCTATTGTTTGGAATGTTTTCTCCCTCTTCTATATTGCACACCTCTGTGCTTTGCTGGTTTACAAAGTGTTCAGCATTTCCAGTTCTGTGTAAATAATAAAACATCTCACCCAATAGCTTATGAATGTCGTCATACACAGATTCTTTTGCATTATTGCATTTCCTCATCCTTCTGAAGTTCCTTTTTGTTTTTACATGAGACATAAATGTGTTTCAGCAAAATTATGACAGGGGCAGCTGGAGAGTCACTCTTGCAAGATTTTGCTGCAACCAAAACCAAATTATCCCTTTTTCAGTCATAGTTTCAGCAGCCTGGTCTCCAGCCTCAGCACAAACAGGTTTCAGATATGAGTGCACAATATTAAGAGAAGTTGTGCTTATTATGCTTCCTTTAGTTTGTGTGCAAATTCAGGTGACTGAGCAGGAAACAGATTTAAAACTTCCCTGTTTCCTTTCAAGAAAAAGATTGGTCTTCCTGAGAAAAGACTGAGCATGAGTCTTAAGAATGCTTGTGAGGAGGGGACAGTTTTAATTTTTTTACCTTTATGGCATATTTCCAAAAACTTAATTAAAAAGTGCAGATTATTTTAGGAAAAGGGATTTCCACATCTTCATTTGAGGGTGGTAGATACCCCCAGAGAAAGAACTTCTGTGTCAAGACTAAGATAGTTCCACTGCTATGACTCATTTCAGATGCAGCTCACTGCACTCCATGTCAACAAGACAAGCACCCAAACAAGAACCGTGACCAGTGCATCCCCAAGAACATACACTACCTCTCCCATGAAGAGACACTTGGTATCCTTTTAGTTGCTCTGGTTCTTTTTCTCTGTCTTACCACATCTGCTGTTTTTGCAACATTTGTCAAATATCATGACATGCCCATTGTCAAAGCCAACAACCGAGACCTCAGCTATGCCTTCCTCATCTCTCTCCTGCTCTGCTTTCTCTGCTCCTTCCTCTTCATTGGTCAACCCACAAAGATCATCTGTCTTCTGTGGCAACTTGCTTTAGGCCTCACTTTCTCTCTTGCAGTTTCTTGTGTGTTGGCAAAGACTGTCATGGTGGTCTTGGTCTTTATGGCCACGAAGCCATGAAGTGTAGCAGGTTGGCTCTTGGGAAGATCACTGACAACCTCCATTATGCTGATCTGTTTTCTCATCCAAGCTGTGATCTGTGTTGTCTGGTTGCTGACCTCTCCCCCTTTCCCAAATATGGACTTTCATTCTCTCTCTGGAGAGATCATCGTGGAATGCAATGAAGGCTCCATCACAATGTTTTACACTGTCCTGGCTTACATGGGCTTCCTGGCTGTTCTCAGTTTCAGTGTGGCTTTCCTTGCCAGGAAACTGCCTGACAGCTTCAATGAAGCCAAGTTCATCAATTTCAGCATGCTGGTCTTCTGCAGTGTGTGAGTCTCCTTTGTGCCCACCTACCTGAGCACCAAGGGGAAATACATGGTGACTGTGGAGGTCTTCTCCATCTTGGCCTCTGGGGCTGGCCTCCTAGGATGCGTCTTTCTCCCAAAGTGCTGCATCATTCTCCTGAGGCCCAGCCTCAATAGCAGAGACAATCTTATAAGAAAAGCGTAATCTCAGCATTTCATGTTTTTGTCAAATTTGTTTCATTATGAATACAATTTAATTCTGAATACATCGAATTAAATTTTCTTCACTACTTGATTTAATGAGACACCCAGCAATGATTCTCATTAATGAAGAGAATCCATGGTTGCTGTCATCTGAAATGTCCTTTGTTAACAGGTTTAAGGGGGCACCTTAGTATAAACAAAAGAATTTGGGCAAATTTCAAATGTAATTCCTGGGAATTCCTTACCTGTTATCACTGCAAATGTATCCACAGAAAGGGGCACAGTTGTGGGGAGGAAATTGAACCTGGACACAAATGGATTCCAGTACAATCATCCTTTATTGTGGGGAGAAGGTGCCAAGACATCACCCTGCCCTGTGGG
>JAIXND010000690.1:8592500-8715000 GCA_023646645.1 Varanus salvator macromaculatus | reverse complement strand
CCCAGTGCACTCCATCCAAGAGTCATGAAGTAAAGGAGCTGCAAGGAAGAACTCTCAGGAGCACCATCTGTTACCTCTGAGAAATCACGGTGGGCAAGGACGTGCCGGGTGGCTGCCAAAGGGCTACTGTGTCCCCATATTCAAGAAAAGAAAAGAAGGAGGACCTGGGACCCAGAGACCCATCAGTCTGGCACCAGGCCCTGGGAGAAGCAGCTCAGACAGCGGTCAGCCTGCAAGCACCTTGAAAGCAGCGCAGCGAAATCCTGCCGGATTCATCTGATTTTGACTTTTGATTAGTTGACCTCCCCAATGGACTGTGGGAATGTTGCAGACATACTATATCCTGGCTTCAGCAAGGCTTTTGGCAAAGTGCCCCAGGATAATCAGATTCGCAAACCAGCTCAAAGTGGGCCAGATGGAGCCACGACCGGGGGGCCCACAGTGGGGCACGGCAGCACATCCAAAGCGTGCTCCTCAGCGGCACCCTCTCATGCTGGGGGGAGTGGCCAGTGGGGGGCGCGGGGCTCAGTCCTGGCCCGGGGCTCTCCAACATTTTCCTAATGACTTGGATTAATAAGTGCAGGGAACGATGATCAGTGCTGCAGATGACCCAAACCTGGGTGGGGGAGCTCATTCCCTGGAAGACAGAAAGAGGATCCAGGGTGATCCTGACAGGATGGGGCGCTGGGCTAGAAGCAACAGAAGGAGCTTCAGTGGGGACGGACAAGTGCCAGGTTCTGCCCCAAGGAGAAGGCACCACGATGGGGCGTGCTTGACTCGACGGTACTGCAAGGCAGGAGGAGCCTGGAACGGAAGGGAAGCAGCACGCAGCCCGGAAGATGCGTACTAGTCAAGAAGATAATGTAGTTGCCAAAAGGGCGAATGCTATTTTGGGCTGCATTAATAGGCAAAGCACTTTCAGATCCTGTGAGTGCGAGTTCCGCTTTACTCTGCACTGGCTGGACCTCCCCTGGAGTCCTGCGTCCAGTTCTAGGCACCACAGTTGGAGAAAGATGCAGCTAAGCTGGAAGGAGTTCGAAGCAGATCAATGAGGGTGATCTGGGGACTGGAAAGGAAGCCTGGTGAGGAGAGGTGGGAAGAACTGGGCAGCGGTAGCCTTGGGAAGAGAGGACGGGGGCAGGGGAGGGGGAGGTAGGGTAGTGCTCTGCACGTCCTTGAGAGGCTGTCACAAAGAGGAAGGCTGGGTCTCTTCATCATCATCCCAGGCTGCAGGACACGGAACGATGGGCTCAAGTTACGGCAAGCCTGCTTCTGGACGAGCATCAGAAGAACTTCCTGTCTGTGAGAGCAGTGTGGGAATGGAGCCAACGGCTTGGGGAGGCGGTGGGCTCTCCCACACTGGAGGCGCCCAGGATGCGACCGGACAGTGATCTGGGAGAGATGGCGCACTCGGAGTCCTGCGCTGAGCAGGGGCTTGGGCCCAGGGGCCTTCCAGCTCAGCCAATTCTAGGAGGCCACGATCCTAAGAAGGCCATTGGCAGCATTTCCTCTGCCTCCCCACATCCCCAGTTGCCCCGACCCTGCCAGGGGCAGTGCACTGGGGAGGCGGCAGAAGACGCGACGGTGACGTAGTTTCGACTAGCATGGCCACGTGCAGCAGTGGAGCCAAAGAGAGACCAAGGCAAGGAGGCTGAGGGTCCTTGGGTCCTGCCTCCGGGTCCCGCCTGGGGATTTCTCCTTCCCCCAGAGAAAGTGAAGGAAATGGTCCCTCCAATTTCTCTGCACAAAAATTCATTGAGCTGTTGGATTAATTGCGCCTTCCGCTTATCAGGCATCTGTAGCATTCCTCAGTTAAAATTGTAAGGGGCATTTCTATGAGACCGAAGAACACGGAGCAGAGGCTTCCGAGAGGCCAACTGTGCACAGTTCTAGATAAAGTACAAACATTTACAGGAAGTGGTTAAGTATTTGTGCATCAACCACAAGCATACGAACATTTATTATGGGAAGTTTTCTATCCAAATAATTCCTAGCCCAGAATGACTAAGGAATTTCAGGGCTTGCTTTATTTACTGTACTTTTAAATTGCTTTTTTACAGTATGTAAACACATTGAGTGCCAATATTAAAATGAACAAAAACAGAGCAAGATACAACCAGCAACAAGGAATAAAAGCCTTATTGCACCATAAAACTAATTTAAAATGAGAGGCAGAGTAGTGTCGTTGGTGCACTAAAACGGCTCACAGGATGCCTGGGAGGAGGACGAGGTCTTGTAGCAGTGAGAGGCAAGCCTTGCCAGACGAGGGGGCTGCCACCCGGAAGGCCCCCCTTCTTCCCCTGCCCCCCTTCTCTGGCAGGGTCACCCGGAGGCAGTGTCCTGCCCGGCCAGGCAGGTGAATATGGGCTGAGGCAGTCACTGGGCTCGTCTGAGGGTCCTTCGGACAGACACCTCGGGGCCAAGCGAGATGCGGCCGAAGCATAAGCTACGATGGACTGTGCCTTACGAGACGAAGAAAGGGGTGAGGGAAGGACAGACTATGACCCTGAAAGTGGCAGCTGTGCAGTTCTGCATTGGCCTGAGGACACAGGACAGAAGGAGACAGCATCCTCATCAGGACGGCCCTGCGAGGCGGGTTAGGCTGAGCGTGAGTGACAGGCCGGACCTCACCTGGGGAGCGCCATGGCTGAGTGGGGACTTAGACCCGGCTCTCCTGGGTCCCCGTCCAGCACTCTCGCCCCGTGGAGGGGAGAGCAAGCGGGGAGGGGGCGCACTGCCCTTCCCTCCTCCACCATCCCTGAACTTGTGGTTCGCTTTTCCCCGGCGGTTTTCCTCTCCCTCCACTGCGGCTCCCTAAGTGTGACAAGCATGAATCAAGTCTGGGAGAGGCCTGAAACAGGCAAATGTGCAGCTTTGGTTCTAAGTTTAGACAAATGATAAACTTGGCCTTTGAAATGTAGAACCCTAGCAGGCCTTCTACTTACTCGACACATGTACAAAAATAGAGTTTGCAAACCGGCAAGTATTGTCTTTTGCTTGGAAACCCCTCACCAAAACAAAGACTAAATGATGTTGGAAAGTTAGCGCTGTTCCTCTCAGGAGCTTCTTCCTGACTTAAGTCTCTCCAATATGGGGACTTTCTTGCTGGAGCCACTGTCTGGCGATGCGGAGCTCCTGCTCGCACCAACAGCACCAGGTCTGTGAGGGATGGCTTCCCCAGAGCCGCGGCCTTGCAATGCCTGCAGCCCAGCCTTCCCCGCCCACTAGGCCGCATGTTCGGTTCCTCCAGGCTGGACGTGGCAGGAAGCAGCTGCGATTTCACATTTCATCTGGGCAGCTCTCAAACTGCGGCATAAACGCCCAGTAGGACATACTGGAAAATCCTGCGAGTCTTCGGCCGAGTGGAATGAAAGAGAGCCCAGCCGCAGTGTGGGCCCTGGAAGCACGGTGGGCCGGAAGCCCCACGGTGGGCAGGAGGCCTCGTGTCACGGCAGCCTTGCCCCCGTTTGGCCAGGAAAGGGAGGCACGAGGGATGCTTCCCCAGCCCCGCCTGGGCAGCCCACAGCCGCGGAGCTCCATTCACTCCCATGCAGGGCGGCAGGCGACGCTTTTCCACCACGCCCACCCGATAAGCATCCGGCGATCGCCCTCATCATTACCTCTGTCTCATTTGTGCTTGACTGCGTAATAAAACTAGCAAAATTCTATTGTGCATGAAGTTTCTCACTCACTGCACATTTCCCTGTTTCCCATCCATTTTTATTTTTTAAATCAGGCAGGCATCCAGGAGACCGTATTTGCTGTGAAAAGAGGGCAGCCGTCCTTTAACCCACGTGTATCACTTGGCGAGAAAGATATGATCTTTGTGTTCGCTACAAGCCCACAGTTTTGTTAAAAGCTAAAAAAGACATGCGCTCATTTTCCCTTAAGGCCGCTGCCTCTGAACCGATGCTGAACCAAAGCTGTCGCTGCCGAGAACCAAAGGTCACGCTGAGAAAAATGAAACGCCGTATGAATAGAACGGCTCTGGAGCTGTGCCGACAAATTCATTTTGAGCCGGTGCTATCTCGCCGAGGGTGTCCCTCGCAGCGGTCTCAAGAGAAGCGTTAACAAATACCTCTGGAATTCTAATGCTGGGAGCTGCCGCAGAATTTTAAGCCTCAACGCCAGATCGGCCATATGGAATATGAATTTGTGTTTGCAGATTATATCCTGTTTTACACTACAGAGTTATCTATCTGCGTCCCACCTTAACTGAACAATGACCGGCTCCACATCTCCGTGTTTGCAGGCCGTCTGATTCCAGAGGCAAAGAAAACCTCTCCGAGAGCAACGCAGGTTTGCCTAGCTGCACAAACTCAGACGAGGCAATCCTCTGACTGGAAGGTTTAGTAAATAAACACACGAATGAGCAAATAAGCAGTTGGCATTATCTGTTTTGGGACAGACCCAGGATAAATGTTATCCCCAGAATGTACAGTGACATTGATTAAAAGTTGCTCTTTCCCTAAAAATACTTTACGAATAGAACATTGCAGCTGCCTGCTTAAATCTTGCTGCAGTTCAGCTCAGTGTGTTTGTTTTAGTGCATGCTAAAAAGGTGGACACCCCAAAGAGGAGCCCTGGAATCAAATCCTGGAATAGGCATTAAAAGTGTAATGGATGCAAAATTCTTAAGTTGCATAATGAATTATCTTTTCAATGAACCATTTCCCCGCAAGGTGGCTAATAGTTGAATGTGAAATATCAAACAGTACAATTTAAAATGCATCCCAACATTTTAGACAGTGATAAGATCCGTTTGTCCATGGGGTCGCGATGGGTCGGACTCGACTTCGCGACTAACAACAACAACAACAACAAAGATCCGTTTGCATCATGCATTCAGCTTTTATTTGGGGCACGGAAGAATTGGGGGACTTTTGCTAGAGCTTTGTGAGGAAAGGCAGAGAGTGAGCAGCTGCTCGTGGAGGAAGCAGGTGTGGTGAAGTGGAGAGAAGCCCGACCCCGCTCTTCAACCCCCTGTGTCTCTCTGCACGGTCACTGCCGGCTTCCCTGAGTGCAGGAGTGGTGTGAAGACCACGTGGGACGAGTGCCCCATGGACCTGCTCCCATACTGCCCCCCAACTGGGATGCCGGGAAATCGTTCGGAAGCCACCAGAAGCATCACGCACAGAAGCAGCCCTGGACTTTGCCAGCACCCGGCCTCCTGCAAAAGGGCATCAGAGCCCGGGGCTCCCTTGGGCGCCTGGATGTTGCCCGGCTGCAGCACGCTGCAACCCAGGTCAGCGTGCAGCGCCAGGGTTCGTCGCAGGCAGGGCGGAGGGAGTGGCCTGCCGCCAGGGCTGCATCCAAGTTGGCTTGATCTGCCAGGATCCACCCTGGTCCGCCCATCCCCTCGGCCCATGCTGCCAGGTTGCCTGGCATGCGTGTCTCAGGACTCTCTGCTGAAGCAGCATGCTGAATATCCAGTGCTGCACAGAGGCGCATCTCAGGCACGGAAACACTCCTCAGAGATAAACAGCTGATATGCAAACATTTCACTGAATAAGATACTCCAACGCCTTCCCTGGAGTTTGCATTTATTCCAAATCCAAAATTCTAATGCAGGACATTGCGCGAGAAGCCGGCCTCCTGGTTGTGGGAGCTTTGCTGCTCCAGGCTGCCGGGCGCTGAGCAGTGGGGCCCGCATGCAGCTGGGGGCCAGGGCTGCCAGGCCATCACTGTGCTGAGGGGGAGCGCCTCCCAGCCCGGCTCCCGTCCGCAGTGCCTGCGGCTCAGCTCAGCAGCGGCTCAGTTGGGAGCACCCACCATTTACAGTAGATCATCGCTCGATGACAGCGGGAATGGTGGGAGTTCGTTCCAGGGACCATGAATTGTTGGAGGTAATTTAGATTACAATTTAAAGTTTAATTTAAAAATCTATCAACAAATGTGAAAGTGCTCGGGGAACATTTTAAAATGCACTTTAATCTCACCAGCACAAATAGCTTTTTCAGGGCTCTAAACATCATCACCTGGCAAAACAGTAAAACTTTACTGCACCTTTAATTAAATTACAAACACAAAGGATAATTAACATTTTTATTTTTATTTTATTCATGTCACTGCGTTTTTCAGAGTCAATATCTCGAAGTTGCAGCAATGGGATATCAAGGAGAAGCTTTTAGCTGGCGCCTTCCGCGGGCAGGGGAAGCGTGCTCTGCTGCATTCGCGTGGGGATGCCTGGGGGGCCGACCCCTTGCCAAGCCCACCTGGACCGGGCGGGCAGCTGCAGGATGGTGCACCCCACGAGCCATCCCGTGGGGCTCGTGCCACGAGCCAGCTGGGCCATTAGAGCAGAGCAGAGCGCCAGGGCCCCGGCCCTGCGGGCTTGTGCGACATACCTGCTGGTTGTGCAGGGCACTCGTGCAACAGAGGTGGTGGTGTGCCATGCATGGCAGAGGTCTCGGGAGGGCTCAGCGGCTGAGCCTGTGCCCACCGCGGAGCCATGCGCGCCCGAGCACACCCTCGCGGGCTCCACACGTGTCTGCAAGGTGCCGCAGCATATTCACACGCCGCCTGCAAGGCTGCCGCCACGTTCTGAGTTTACCTCCAGAACTTTAGAAATTTGGCTTTGCTTTGCTTTATTTTATTTTTGCAGAAAGTTACCTTACCTTTCATTACGTTTATTTTAAGGAGCTGAATAAATTGATCATTCAGTTTTATGTCTATTTTTATTGATTGGTTTTATCTTCATTGTTCACTCGTATCATGAGTTGTTCAAATGCGTTACAAATTGTAGTGTTGTATTGTTGCATAATATGTTGTGAGTTGCCCAGAGAGTGTTATGGCTGATGGAACGGCATGCAAGCCGAGCAAGCGCGTTTCTGGTGCCTGCCGTAAGAGGACTGCCAGGAAAGCGCAGCCTAGCGGGAGGGACCTGGCCCCCCTAATTGCCCTTGCACGTGCCAAGTTGCTGCTGTGATCACATGTCCAGCGGGGCTCCTGAGCTGAAGGGGGCTTTGACTGCAATGCCCGAGCATGGGGATCTCCGGGGTGCCCCCTGCCTGCCCGCTGAAGTAGCTGGAGGCCACGCGGGCCCCTTGGGCCTCTGGGACCCAGGCTGGATCCACAGCACCCCCAGGTCCAAACCCAGATTCTGGAGAGGTTCGCTGCAAGCATGCGCAGGTGTGCACACACGTGTTCGCACATGCACACACACAGTGGAAAAGCAACCCTGCAGTTCTGCCTGGTAAGCCCAGCAGTGTCCCACAGGCGAGACTGCACCGGCCCCCATGCGGCACGCCGGCTGCGCAGGGCCTGCGAGGGACTCTGCGTGCCCAGTTCCGACGCCAGTGCAATGTGGCACGTGCTGCCTGGCCTCTGCCAACCAACCCATCTGCCCAGCTGGCGAAGTTCACAAACGCCAGGCCTCATTTTGAGGAAACCTCTGAAACATAGAAACATAGAAACAGAGCGAGTCAGAAGGGGCCTCCTGGGCCATCTAGTCTGACCTCCGGCACCAGCCGGCTCCGCTCATGACACGCCCACCATGTGCATGTCCAGCCTGTCTTTGAACACCCTCACCGATGGGGCCTCAACGACCTCCTGTGGAAGCCCATTCCACGCCCTCGGGGTCCTGACTGTCAGGAAGGGCTTCCTGGCATCCAAATTGAACCTTGGCTCCCTGAGCTTTGCTCCATTGAAGCGCGTCCTGCCTTCCTCTGCAGGGGAGAACAGGCCTCTCCCCATCTCCATGTGACACCCCCTCACATACCTGTATGTTGCCAACAGATCCCCTCTGAGTCTCCTCTTCTCCAGGCTGAAGAGACCCAGTTCCCTCAGTCTTGCCTCATACCCCATCCCCTGCAAACCAGCCACCATCCTTGTGGCCCTACGCTGCACTGACTCCAACCTGGCTATATCCTTTCTGTAATGAGGGGCCCAAAACTGAACACAATACTCCAGTTGCGGGCGCACCAGAGTCGTGTAGAGTGGTAGTAATACCTCTCTTGATCTAGAAGCCACACTTCTGGCTATGCAACCAAGGGTGGCATTCGCCCTCTTGACCACCGCATCACACTGCTGACTCATGTTTAGCCTGTGGTCAACCAGCACCCCAAGGTCCCTTTCACAAGTGCTGCTCTCCAGCCACTTGTCACCTAACCTGTACTTATGACAGCTATTCTTATGCCCCAAGTGCAAGACCTTGCACTTATCCACATTGAACGCCATCCTGTTGTCTCCTGCCCACTTCCATAGTCTGTCCAGATCCTTTTGGATCTGGTGTATCTGCTCCTCAGTTGTGGCCACTGCTCCAGTTTTAGTGTCGTCTGCAAATTTGATCAGCAGACTGTTCACCCCTTCTTTCATGTCGTTAATGAAAAGATTAAACAGGATCGGCCCCATGACAGCCCTGGGGAACCCCGCTTGTCACTGGCTGCCATCCCGACGATTCCCCGCTAATGGTTACCTTCTGCTTTCGGTCAGTCAGCCATGCCCTAACCCACCGGACAGTGCTTTGGTGTATCCCAAAACTCCTCAGTTTCTCCACCAGGATATCATGGGGCACTTTGTCAAAGGCCTTGCTGAAATCCAGGTATACCACATCCACTGCATCCCCTCCATCTAGCCATCTTGAAACCTTGTCATAGAATCCCACAAGGTTTGTCTGGCAGGACCTGTTTCTGCGGAAGCCGTGTTGTGTGGCTGTCAGCCTCCCTTCCCTATCTAGCATCACTAGATCTCTCTCTATTATGAGTCTTTCCATTGTTTTTCCTACAATGGACATAAGGCTAAATGGTCTATAATTCCCCATGTCCTTCCTACTACCCTTTTTGAAAATTGGGACCACCGATGCCACCCTCCAGTCCTCTGGAACTTCACCCATTCTCCACGAGGCCTCAAAAATGGAGGCCAGCGGGCGTGAGAGAACCCCCGCCAACTCTCTAAGTACTCTCGGGTGTAACCTGTCAGGGCCTGGCGCCTTTGTAATGTCCAATGCCCTGAGGAGCCCCTCGACTTCAAGGGGGGGTGACTCTAATCTCTGCCCCTAAGTCCCCAGCCTCATCTAATCTCCTATACGGATATCCCCCGTCCTGCTTTGGGGAGAACACAGAGGCAAAATAGTCATTTAGCATCTGTGCCTGTTCCCTCATGTCAGTCACTGGATCTCCTTCCTCCTTATTTAGTGGTCCCACCACTTGTCTCCCCTTCCTTTTCCTATTTACATGCTGGAAGAAGCCCTTTTTGTTGCTCTTGATATTCTTGGCAAGTCTCAGCTCATAATCAGCCTTAGCCTTGCGAAGAATCCTTCTGCAACGGGCCTCCTCCTCCCGGTATACCCTTTGGTCTATTTCCCCCAGTACCCATTTCCTATGGAGGCTCCTCTTTCGTCTAATCCCCCCAACCACCTCCTTTCGCATCCATGGCAGCACTCTCCTCCGCCTCCGCACCTTACTGACTAGAGGTATCGTCAGGGCTTGCGCCTGCAAAACCTCCCTTTTGAGTGCCATCCACCCCTCCTCAACTCGCTTACCTTCCAGTAACCTATCCCAGGAGACTTTCCCCAGTCTGGCCTTCAGTTGGCCAAAGTTGGCCCTCTTGAAGTCCCAGCTTCTAGTGCTCGCCCTGCTGCACGGCCCCATTCCCCTGATCTCAAAGCAAAGTATGGAGTGATCACTCGCATCCAGAGCTCCCCTAATCTGTACTTCATCTATCAGCTCCTCCCTATTAGTCAAGACCAAGTCCAGGATGTTTCCCCCCCTCGTCGCCTCTCAGACCCTCTGGGTGAAAAACTCACCCTCTAGAGCTTCTAGGAAGCGACGTGACCTGGCTGTCACCGCTGAGTGAGTCTCCCAAATAATATCTGGGAGACTGAAATCCGCCATAATTACTGTGTCTCTCCCCTGAGATATCCTTAGAATCTGGCCTGTCAGGACATCATCCAGGGTCTCAAGTTGACCTGAAAGAGTTGATCTGTGACTGACGCTGCTTGTTCAAGCACCAAGTTGCCGTCCAAACGTGCCGAGCGGTAGTCCTGCAAATCTTCTGCAAGAAAAACCGCAGAGGTTTGCCAAGCCTGCAGAGTGTGAGCTTTTCTGCACGAGAATAGTGCATTCTCTCAGCTGGCAGGGGCGAAGGCGTGCAGGCACGGGGAAGGGGGTGCGTGGGGCAGGCTGACTGGTGATGGAGCGGCGTTCAGGAAGGGCGCAGAGCGTCAAAGTCCGAGGCGCTGTGGGGGAAGCAGCTCCTGCTGAGTGTGCTGCTCCTGGAAGTGGGATTTCCCCGCAAGGGCTTCTCCCAGGAAACGCGGACTGGGGAAGTGGAGGGACGCCAGGGCCCCCATTTCTCTCTTGAGGGGCAGAAACGAGGCCAACCCACAACGGCCAGGAGAGGCAGCACCGCACGCAGGGAGCGGCCTCCTTCTCCAGGCCTTGGGACGCCCCCCGTGATGCGCTGCAGGGGAGCCTCGGCTGCCGCGGAACGGAACGGCTCGCTAGCCCCCACCGCCGCCGTGCATGCCGGCCTCTGGCCTCTCCCCTTGGGCGACCTCGCCCTCTTCTGCCTCTGTCCACAAGCGTCCCTTCGGAAGCCCCCGCCACCCCCCCCCCGGGCACACAGTCTGGCCAGAAGCTGGAGGGAGGAGGCGAGATCGCCCGGCAGGTCTGGCTGCTTAATTTCCTCCAGGCAAAACGAGCAGGCATGACCGCGTGCCATCAAAGGAAAGAAAGAGCTGCCGGTGTGTATTAAACATTAGTGCTTCGGCTGCTTAATTATTGGCGCTTTGGCTGCTTAATTATTGGTTAATCTAGCAATTTAACATGCTTCATTTAATTCTAATTAGGAGAATTAATAGGCAGGGAATAAAGATTTAAGCGGACTGGGGGAAAACAAAACTGAATTTTAAATTGCTGCAGAAAATTGAAGACTTCCAGGGGGAGCGTGCTTTCCACCCCAGGGCAGCCCCTCCCTGACCGGAAGGGTAGCAGGGCCACCTGGAGACCCCCGCTGTCCATCTGGAGGGCACCCCTGACCCCAGGGGGGCAGGGGGGAGCAGTGGCTTCCACCTCCTGAAGAGGATGCCCAGTGTGATGGTGGATCGCCCCACAACACGCATGCGGCCTGCTTATCTCTGGCGGTGCTCTTGGGGTGCACGGGAAGCTTCGGCCGGCGCTGCTGGTGCCTCGAGCCACGGGGCTTGAATTATGGCGGCGCTTCCCACTCCGCCGCTCTCCCCGGCAATGAAGACATGCAGGGTTTCCACTCCAGCGGCTGGCTGGCTGGCTGGCTGGCATCCATGCCGGCCTCCCCCAAATGTTACCGCCTGATCTCCGTAGTGTGTTTGTCTTTGCTAATCAAGCAGCGCGCTCTGACAAGTCCTACGACATTGGACATGGCTGTTCTTCTAATTAAGGTGCTAATTGAATTAAATGGCTGCAGTAATGAGCAGATGAGCAGCATAAAAAGTAAAGAGTCAGATAGGCCAATTAACGAAAGAGCCGAGCATAATTATAACATTTAAAATACACGCAGCTCGGTACCAATATTCTTAATTGTTACAGGGAAATTTATGATAATTGGCTCAAAAGCAGGCATGCAGCTCTGGCCTGAGACAAAGCTGGTAATTAAAACAAAAATGATATTCAACACAAATTGTGGAGCAGGAATAACTAACAGCTGATTTATACAGAAGATGTTTGTGGAGCAAGACAACACTTTCGGGGGGAATCCTGCTAAACTGAGCGCTTCCAATGGGCGGTGTTTGTGATGAGGTGTGCAGGGACCGAGGCTTGTCCCCCGTTGGCAGCTGGTCTTCCGCACCCTGTGCAAGGCGCCAGTCTTTCGTCTGTTCACACTGGGCTTCTGGTGGAACTGGAGCCAGGGAACTGCAGCATTTAGGAGTGGAGGGAAACCCGATAAAGACAGCAGTGGCACCTGCTCCCCACGGGGAGATCATGAAGTCGCTGGGGACCTTTTATGTGCAGAAGGGGAAATAAGATTGCCACATTTTTTACCTGGTATGAAAGGAACAGACCTCCCATTCAACTATTCTTATTCTTTTAATAATCATTTTGTATTGATTTGGTGTAATTGCTTTATGCAGTGCTGAGCAAGTCAATGGAAAGGCAGGAAAGACATCTGATAAATAAGTAAATAATCAATGCAGCGGCTGCATTCGTGAATAGGGCACCAGAGGCTGATTGTCAGCACAGTAAGAGTGAGATATATTCACATGGTTCTAATTGTTGTAATTATTAAACATGCAGTTGTCAAACAGGTTGCAAATATGGAGGGTGGCGCTTTCCCAATTTCCTCACAGAACAAGCCCTGAAATGCAACACAGTTCTCAGGACTTTGCCGCAAATGCCATTTTTGTGCCGCATCTCTTCTGTTTCTAGGACAACGCCCTCAACCCCTCCGTCCCACCACTTCCTTCGGAAGGCAGTTTCTGACATGGAAGGCCACTAGCCACGCTGACTAGCATTTGTTCCGACATACAACCAGGCATGCAAAGAAAATTCTGCAGAGCAGCTCCATCTGATGCAATTCGGCCTGATGCAGGTGAGGCCTTCAGGAGACACAGAACCCAACATGAGGAACTGGCTGGAAGCCCACCAGCTTCACTGGCGGGGCTGGCTGGAGAGCCCCTTCCCCATGCTGGCATGCCGCCACGGAGCGGGAGGACTTGGGAGGCCAAGGCTGCTTCTGAGTCAAGCCCAGCCAGAGCCGCAGCCTTGTGCACAGCGTGGGGAGTGTTCCTCCCAAAAGCAGAAGCCGTACTGGGTGCTTCCCACCTCCTCTTGTTTTCACAATTTGAGGAGGGGCATGAGAAATATCCATCTCTCCGCGGTACCTCGGTGCCTGTCCTTCAGGAGGGGAGGAGGAAGGGTGCTCCTTCCCTTGGGCAGGTGGGGTGGGGGGCGGATGCCCGGCATTCAGACACGGAGCTTCATTTCATCACGGCATCCTGGTAATTCTGAGGCAGTTGCCAGAAGCACGTGGAGAAGCTTCGTGTGTGTGTCCTGGGGGTGAGGGCAGCTCTCCCCTCCAGTGGTGGAGGTGTCCTAAGACCTCCAGAGCTTTTCGAAGGATTAGAAAGTTGTCAGCCAAGCCAGTGCAAGGCTGCAAAAGGGATGAAGAGGGGTCTCCTGTTCCAAAATGTGCACATGACAACGAGAGTGCTGGCCACACGGAACTGCTCCGGGGAACGGTCTGTCTTGCGCAATGAGCTGGCTCTGGCTGGCCTCCATTCTGGGCGCTTTTGTTTCAGGAGTACCTACCCATCATGCATTGTGTCTCCCCAGCAGGAAGGCATGGCTGCAGGATGGGGCTCCAGGGATGGACAGCTTGGCTTTCGAGGAGGAGCAGCTGCTGAGCCCGACGGCCAGTCTCGGTAGACACAAAGGCTCTGCCGCTTCACCCAGTAGTTTCACCATGGTCTGACTCTGTTTAAAATGAAGCATCAATGGAAAGCAGTGCATGAATATAAAGAGAAATGCTTTATGGCTAAAGGGTATTACAAAGCAAACTAGCTCATCTCCAGTGAGAATTAAATATATTGACGACTTTAGTTTCCAGAAGTGTTAGAGTTAATTAGAGGAATAAGCAGCAAATTATTTCTTATGGTCAAACTGCTGCCCCCGACTTTTTTCTGTCCCTCAGCCCTGAGAGGATGGGGGGAAGGATCCAGAGCAGTCCAGAGCACGAGCGAAATCCTATTGCTCTTTGGAATGTGCCCCTCGACTCCTGAGCCGCCGTGATCTCATGCCAGTGGAAACAGAATAAATACAGTCCAGACGCACGTTGCTTCTCTCTTAGCATAACTTCTTCTTCAGGCAGATTTAGCATCGCATGGTCTGAGCGGGCAGAAAAACTAACAAAACAAAAAAAAGATGGTTCATTTACAAATGTAATTTCAATTGAGGATAGTTTTCCAATCTTCTTTCATTTGAGTCTCAATTGAACTTCTTCTCCTCTTTGATGGCATGATTAGACATTGTGAGAGCTGTTGAAGATTAGTCAAGCACAGAGAGAGTAAATTGGGAAGGATGTTTTATCAGCGCACGTCACGATATATGAAAGGCGATGTGTAAGCTGCGCGCTGTTCCCTCAAATTACGGTTATGGAATAATTTAGCCCTTTTGATTCTCACAGATTACTGCTTCCACTGATCATGCTGTCAAAATCAAAGTGAGCACTTCATTCCGCTTTTATTCATGCCAGATCTATTTTGCTTTCATAATGAGCTGATATTACCATTGCACAAAGAGGATAAAGACGCTCACAGTGATAGATAGGCGAGAGATTAAATGGGATCTTTATGACTTCTTCAACCATCAGTTTTGACTGTGCGATAAGACGAGTCGAGTTGGGCACTGATTTGTTCTTTATTGGAGCCAATATTAGCATGGGCTCACCAGTGCACGGGCTGATAAAATCCATTTAAGGTGGAATGTGCATAACCGTGTTAGACTTGGGGGAGCCGCAGCGACTGCTCCTTGCAGCACATCTCTGCGGTGGCAGATTCAGATGTGGTGCTCTTTAAACTTCCCCGAGATGATTATAACCGTGCGGTTCTCCTAGCCTTTCTGTGGGGAGGGGAAATTAAAGGATTATCGGAAGTATCAAAGAGACTCACCATTTACTTTTGAAATAGAAATCTCTACTGTTTTCATTGCAAGCAAGCGGGATGGCCATGCTGTTTGTTTGCATTCTTCTTGAAAGAGCAACAGCCTCCAGAAACATGCATTCAGATCGAGAGCCAGGTTCCCCCAAATGTCGGGATGTGGTCTGGGTGCCCAAGGAGGGCTTTGGGCTCGTTCCTCCCAGGCCAAAGCTCCCTGTGCCCTCTGGGAGCCACCTCCATGTGCCCTTACTTTTCAGACCAAGGGGCCATTCCCTGGCCATCTGGACCATGCCAGGACTTGCCGCCCAAGGAAAAAGAAGTGGGGAAGCAAAGCTGGCCCCTTGGTGGCCACCCAGTTCTCCTCCAGCTTCATTGGGCTTCATGATGGCAGGGTTGGTGGGGGAAGGGCCTGATCCTGGCTGCTGATCCTGGCTTTCTCCACGCAAACCCATAATAGGACACACAATGGAAGGACAGAGCCAGCGTGATGGCCAACACCAAAGAGAGGACATTTGGGGATGACCTTTTCAATTGCAGATCAGCCTGTCTTTTGGAGGGAGCAAAGACTGCATTAGAACATCAAGGATGGGTAAAAGAATTTGCTTTAACTTAGAACTGGAATAATTTGCCTGACTTAGCCCATGGTCAGAAACTTGACCAGCTTTAGCCCAGGATCTTGGCTCTGCCCAGACACGAGAGCTCGGGGTCCGTGGCTGTTCTCCTCTCCACTGCGCAGAGGTACCTGGGCTCCGGGCAGGCGGTGACTCTGACGTCAGGCGATGCAGCACGTGGGCCATGCCCTCCCTCTCCATGGACTTCCCAGGGGCCTGTCCAGCTGGATTCTGAAGGGAGGACACTGCAAAAGAGGCACAGAGATGGGATGGGATGGATCGCTGCTCAGAAAGATGTGAATGTGAGAAAAGGTGAGGCAGAGTCACCCCCTTCTTGGGACACCTCACACTGGCCAGTGGTGCTGTGGAAGAAGGGAGCTCTGGCCCAGCTCCCACCAAGCCTCGTTCAAGCGCCCCCTGGGGATGCCTGCGATGGTCCCACCAGAAGCTGTGCCAGTTCTGGGAGAATGTGCCTTCCAGCCCTTGCGGCCTTCTGAAGGGCTCCCCAGGGCCGGTCTCTCTGCTTTGGGGGGGTGGGAGTGAGGGCAGTCCCAGGCCGTCCCACTGAGGAGCAGCTCCTGAAGAGACTCCATCTCCAGTCAAGATAACATCATGAGAACTTGACTGTTAAAATGGGAAATGAATCTGCGGGTGCATATTCTGGACGAGAACTGATGGCGGGATCAGCATGGCTCCTTGGCTCGCAGTTCGTGAGTGATCCAGACTCATGAATTGACACCCTTCTGGGCTGTCCCAGGGCCCTCCTGACCTTTGGCTTAATGCAGAGAGGCCGTCAAGGAGGGAGTGCGCAGAACGAACAGCTGCACATTTTCTTTGATGGTGGAGAGGGAAATGCGGAGGGGAAGCTGTGGGGGGCTGGCAGGAAGTCTTTCTGTGCAGAGCAGGAGAGGGGAATCCGCCCCATCTGCTCTCTGCTGGGGTGGAAGAGGGGACTCTTCCGCCATGGAGGCTTTTCTTGCCAGCTGCACAGGAGCTCGGCATGCGTGGGACCTTTCCGGGAGTTCAGGACCACGGAGAGCTCCTGCAGAGCTCCTAAGTGGCGACCGAGAAGTCCTACTGCCATGAGGATCTCTCACCTCCCCTGCCTGCCCCAGAAGGCCCTTCCTAGATCAGGGCAGGCAATCTGGTGTCCTTCCAGGTGTTCATGAACTATGGCCAAAGACCACGAGTTATGGGGATGGAAGCCTAAGACACCTGGAGAGCATCCAGTCGTCAGTTCCTTGCTCCAGAGCCTGAGGAAGCTAAGAAAGACAATTCACTGCTTGCAACCAATTCCAAAAATCTCCCCTGAAATTGAACATGAGCATGTCCTATTAGACAGTTGGTGAGGCAAAAGGCCATTTAGTATTCCTATGCGAAAGCAAGGGACTGCAGGTGGCGCAGTGGTTTAAACCGCTGTGCTGCTGGGCTGGTGGATCGAAAGGTCGCCGGTTCGAATCTGCACACGGGGTGAGCTCCCGTGCACCGTCCCAGCTCCTGCCAACCTTGCAGTTCGAAAGCATGCAAATGCAAGTAGATAAAAAGGTACCACTTCGGTGGGCAGGTAACAGCGTTCCGTGCACTTCGGTGTCTAGTCATGCCGGCCACATGACCACGGAGACTGTCTGCGGACAAACGCTGGCTCCCTCGGCTAGGAAACGGAGATGAGCACCGCCCCCTAGAGTCAGGCATGACTGGACGTAACGTCAAGGGGAAACCTTTACCTTTACCTTTATGCGAAAGCATGACGTGCTTCCTCAGAGCCGGCCCAGTAAGATCTCGTCCGATGGCCCGGGACTTCGCAGTGTCTCCTGCCTGGGAACCTTTTGGCTTAGACGGAAGGACAGCAGCCGTGAGCCCCGACCCCTTCTGCCTCCAAGGAATGCTTCACATGGTGCTGTCGCTCTGCAGCACACCCGTGCTGAGGCCTGCTCTGGTGCTGTGCACAGACAAGCTGCCCAGACCTGCTTGGTTCACCATGCCTCATGCAAACTCACGGCTGAGCCACACTTTCCCCGGGCGCAGCCGGTGACTCTGCTGTCTTCCGGGACAATATCTTGGCCTTTCTTCCTCTTCTTACTGGAAATCTCTGATCATCTGCCCAGGAACACCACCCAGCATTCCTTGGAAGACCGCCTGATGTATGCCCAGGACTGATGTATGCCCGACGTGGAACGTCTGCCAGTTTGGATTGTTTGCCCGTTGTGGCATTTGTATTGCATGCACTGTGGATTATCAGTTGTTAAAAGGGTCTAATAAGGAGCCATTCATCGTTAGTAAGACAGCCTTACTTTATCACCAGCGGTGATGGATAAAAGTGAAAACCTTTCCCTTCAGCACAAAGGAAGCAGGAAAGGGCCTTAACGTGGAAGTGTGAGGAGATGGGCCACGCTGCTCAACCGCAGCAGCTCAGTGCCTGCTGTTGTGCTGCATGGGCTGAATTTATTGCAAGGAAACCAGAGTGCAGCGTCATGGCTCAGACGGAGTGACGGCCTCTCGGCTCAGCAGGTGCTCGGGCAGGCGGTGCTGCAGCCACTGCTTGATTCATGCAGCCCTGGTCAGGAGGAGGAAGCGCACGTCTGCGCAGAATGAGGGCCACGCAGTTCCTGGGGAACCGATCCCTCTCCAAGGAAAGTGGGCAAAGTCCTTGCAGCCCAGGCCAGGGGCGCGGGGGGCACCAGGCCCGTCAGCACCAGGGCAACTCCGGCTTGGGCACAGAAGCCCCTGCTCGCCCCACACACTCAGGTGACATGTTCGGTGCGGTGGCCGCGCCACGTTCATTCTTGCATCCCGCTCGCCCAGGCTGCTCCAGCTTCATAGACCTTGTTATTTTTTTGCTTTCCTCAGCAACGTGTCTCAACAAAGGGGTAGCAGAATAAATTTGCACTAAAGACTTCAATAAAATTGTGCAATCAATCTGCATTTGGGTGAATTTGTCACAGTTTTGCCTTTGGTAAATACTGGTTGGGTAATTGCCACAGCACTGCACTGTTCGCAAAAGCCAGGGGTGATGAACAGCTGCGAAATGCGTCATCTTTCATACCAATCTGACATTCAGCTCTCTCCCAGAAGAGATGTGGCTTAGTGTCTGTCTGGAGAGCCAGGAGACCATGCCACAGTGGCCAGTCTTCCTCAACCCAGGATTAAAGTGGCAACCAGAAATCATGGCACTCATATCCGGTGAGACTGACTTCCAAGGAGAGGGAACTGTGCTGGGAAAACATCCCTTTTCTTGTGGGGCAGTTGGCCAAAGGCGACTTCTGGGAGCCCTCTGGTTATTCCTGGGGGACCTACGCCTGGGAGGGAGGCTCCGGAGCAGCACCATCATTGGGCACAGCTGCCTCCTGGCTATCCAAAAACCAAAGCAGCACCCCTTTGCCGCTGCATCATTCGCTACGTGACATGCGTTTCAGGACACGCACGTCAGCCTGGGTGGAACTTGTCGCCACTGTGAAAGTGTGGATCGGAATGGTGGCGATCTGCCACGACCCACCGATCCTCTGCAGTGTTTCAAGGAAATGCCACCCCTCACGGCACAGGCTCTTTGGGCCTCAAGTTTGGGGGCCGCTGCAGGGGGCAGAGCAGGGGTGGCCCCAGGAGAGGATGAGCGCATGTCCTGCTGGACTTGCTGCCCCATTTGCTGTGTCCATCTTCGCCCCTGCTTGCTTTGCGTTTGCTTGCTTTTAACTGTCAGGAATATTTTCACAGTATGGGGAGCTCTGAAGTTAACAGGAGGGGAAAATATGTGAGCTTAATGGCAGGAACGCCAGCAGAGGGTTAGTTTGCCTCTTGCAGGAATGGAGCGAATTTCCCTTCTGTTGAATTTGCATGCCTTTCTCCATTTCAGAAGCAAGGCAGGCAGGCAGACAGAAAACCTGCCCAGGAGTTCGAGTGGCTTCTCTACAAAGGAGCCACAAAAGTGGGAAAAGTTGGTGTCAGCCCTGCCTGCAGCAGCTGCAACCTCAAGAAAGCGTTGAAAAGGCTGCAGAGGTGCCCATCCAGCACTGCCACTGAGGGGGCTGTCCTGCTCCGGGGAGGCGTCACTTTTGGCGCTCCTTCTTCTGTGCTCACCGCTGAGGCCGGAGCCTCGTGGCACTCGGTCCTGGGACTTGCCTGCCAATTCGTGCAGCGGCTGGCTCAGCTGGTCCTTCCCTCACCTGCTCCGCCTCATAACTTTCTGACAGCTGCAACAGCCAAGGAGAGTCGCAGGAGCATGACTTGTGATTGACAGGCCAAAAGGGGAACACATATGAACCCAGTCGGCCAGTTTTCAGGGGCTGAAAAAGTGGAATTTGAGAAAGACAAGTCCTGTTGTGCCTTTTGTGGGCCTGAGAAAGGGAGGGGTCCAAACCTGAAAGAGGGTGGTGGCCGGGGAGGGGAGGGGAGGGGAGGGGAGGGGAGGGGGTGGTTCTGCCCCGAAGGCGACCGGAGCACATGCCCAAACCACTAGGTGGCCTGAAGGGGAGGGGGGAGAGCTGCCCTCGGGAGCCCCTTTGTCCCCCAGGCATGGAGGGGTTGAGTGGCCCCCCAGTGGGGATGTGCTTGTGGGCCAGCCATGCCCTTTCTGGTCAAGTGGCTTCGGGGACCCCATGCGTGGAGTGATCCAAGACTTCAGCACACTGAACTCTGGCTAGCATCAAAATGTGGAATGGCAATTAAAGCTACCCAATTGTTTATTTTCTTTTTCCGTGGCAAAATTTACCCTGCAGGCTTTGCTAGCAAACCCACGGAGCACACGCCGTGTGTGTGTGTCTTGGCTGACTCTTGTTCAGACCTTGGACAAAGTTTCCACCTTAAGTCGGAGAAGGGAGAAAAAGCCAATTGCCAAGTGTGGGCTGAAGCGCTCGCAATCCTTGGTGACAAATACTAATGTATAAATCAGCCGCCCAATCCAGGACTGGGCCGCTGATCATGTTCTTTGCTGAAATGTCACCTGTTCCTATCTAACGATTTGCATAATGCAAAGCTTCTCACTCGTAAAATACAGATTAAGAGGGGAAGCAAAGAGTCATTCTCAAACCAGGGAGCCATTTCGAGAGTGGGGTGGGGGAGGCTTTGCCATTAACCCTGCTGCTCCCACGGGTCTGTTCCCAGCCTGCTTCTGCAGGAGTAGCTGCGCACGGAGAAAGGGAAGGCTGGCTCTCTTTCCCTCCTCTTTTATTCCGTTTATATATGTTTTCTCTACACACAATGGTGAAACAATGCAACTGGGCATTAGGCAAAGAGCCATACACCAGAGGCACCCATACCATGGTCTAATCTGACTGTCTGGCTGTGGATTGGCAAATGGAGTGGGGGGTCCTGGCTTGGAGGCCCCCACCCAGAAATTCCCTGCATGTGGCGAATGAGCAGAGCAGCCGGGAAGGGACCAGAGGGCTCTCCTACATGGGGTGGCTTAGTAAGGGAAGGGTAATTTTGACTGCCGGGCCCCCACTCCCTTGCTCGGCTTAGAGGAGGTTCCTGATGCACCTGCGGGGTTTGTGCAAAGTGCCCACCGGTGGAATAGTGAGCTGGCGCGGACCCCCCAAGAGCTGCCCTCCGGTCACCCCTCCTGCTGCAGGGCTGCCCAGTAGCCAAGCTGCCCAGTAGCGGGGAGATGGATTTTTATTTTTATTTATTTATTTATTAACAAATTTATATGCTGCCCCTTGCCACAAGCTGGGGCCTTTCCTTGGGTCTGCCTGCCTGCAAGCAGCTTTCTCTGCCAGCTTTGCCACGATCCGGCCACGCATCCGCTGTTGGCCTGGCAAGGGCACCTGGGTGGCAGGAATGCCTCCAAAGCTGGGGTGGCTTCATCCGCCAATGGTGCATTTAGTGCTCCTACTGCTTGCCCCAACCGCGAAATCCCCCTTTCCCAACAACCTACCAGACCGTCCTGCAAAATCATTGTTGGTGCCTGTGCATAACGATGGTTTTGGTATGTTTTCTAAAGGAACATTTAAAAATACAAAGATAAGACTTGCTTCATTTGCAGGGCAAGGAAATGGGCAGCTTATTGAGGGAACGTGACAGGAACGGAAAAAAACTGGAGAAAGTGGTTGAAGGGCAGCCTCTGGAGGCTCCCTTTGGGGTCAGGCGGGGCGGTTGGTGGTGCTGTTTGAAAGCAAGAGGCACCTGAAGTGCCATGTGCTGCCCGAGAAGGAGTGTCCGCGATCCAAGGCCATGTGCCACAGTTGGGGCGGGGACTTACAGGGCAATCCCACAGAATTCTGCACTTGGCCATCAGCCCTTTTTCGAACTCGATGGGTTTGCCGCGATGGGAAAAGTGTCGAGCCCGCTTCTTTTCAAGAGAAGTCAGAGATCATTCTTAGGGGAAGTAAGAACTTCCCAGAGAGAGTATTGGCCTCTCTCTGGAGCAAATGAGCAGCATCTAGCAGAAGGGAAGCAGGGGCCGGCGGGTCCTCGCAGGTGTGGCGGCCACCCTGCTGAGGTGCTTGGAGGAGGAGGTCTAAAGGTGGAGCGACTGCAGTGGGCAAGCAACGGGAGGCCCCCGTAGCTGCTTGGCACGCTCTGAAGGAAGGAGAAGGCCGCTCGGCCAGCAGGCTCCCGCGGTCTCTGCAGCTCCCCACGGACTGTCTGCTGTGTGCGTCCTTGTGTGCACATGGTCTGTCTGCATTATATTGTGCCTTGGGTGAGGAGGAAGAGGAGGGGTGGGGGAAGAGAGAGAGAGAGAATCTAGACTGGGAATGGAAAATATTTTTTTGGTTTGAATTTTAATACAAACTTATATAATGCTCTAACTGAAGCTTGGTCGTCCTTTGAAATTTGCACTTCTCTGAATTTTTCAGTGGCATTTCCATAATGAATTTATTGAAAATGTATATACTGTGGGAAAGCTCACTGGGACAGGCCTTAAACCAGGGGAAAGAGCCTTGTTTTGGGAACTGTGCTTTGCAGCTGGGGAGCTCGTTGTGGCCGATGTGGGAGAGGCGGACACTCTCCCATGGGGTGCCAGGACCAGCCAGGAGGCTGCGTGTGGGGAGGAAACTGGCAGGAAGAAGGACCACGGTTGTGCAGCCCAGTGACGCTTCTGCCCCCCCCCCCGAGCCTCGTTCCAGAAATAATCACACAGCAGCCCAGAGCAGAGGGGAGAGGGGCAGAGGCCGGGGCAAGGCTGAGCAGTGCTCTTTCACTGTGGGGAGGGGGTGGCGGAGGCGAAGGCAAGCCCCTCTTTTATGGGGCGTGATTAGGAGGTGCTTATGGGGACAAGGAATGACTTTGGCCCTCCTGGGAACACGGAGCTCGAGGAGAACAGAGGCGTCGTCCCGCAGGCTCAGCAGGGAGCTGGTTAACGGACCGCTCGCAGGCGCCTCGCCGGGAATGTCAGTGACACCTGACTGAGAACTTCGGGAAAGAGTTGGCGGCTTATTAAAGCTGCGGGACCCCGGCTGAACCCCCTGACTGCACGCTAGGATTGGTGTGTGCCCCGCGATAACTCACAGCTGCTGATAAAGTCCACTAGTAATGGCTTTTTGCTAATGAGAAAAGTGCCGCTGATTATGACAAATCGCCTTGGACCAACAGGCTAAGCGGCTACACGGGCTCCCAATTGTCAGTCTGGCTGCTTTTTGCATTTCATTATTCCTTTCCTGATGTCCAGGCTCCTTCTATTCTCAACATACTCCTCGAGCAGCATGTCACAATTTTAATAACACTTCTTTATCTCAATTTTCCTCTCTCTCCATGGAAGCCGGAAAGAAATGGATGTTGAAGGAATAATGTTTAACCTTGCTTGTATGCCACAGCAAAAAAGCCGTTCTCGGCTATTGTCTAAGAATTTCAAAGGCATAAACAACCATGGAGAGTTTGTGCAGCTCGGGAGGGTCTTTTGCGCCTCGCTGTTCACACTTCAAACTCTTTGGAGCATCTTCTGAAGATGTGCCAGGCACCCTCCCCGGAGCCCTCGAATGTCGCAAACGGAGGGGCGTCCAAAGAAGACGCATTTCCGTGCAAGGAGGCAAGTGGTGAGCCGGGAAGGGAGGTGCTCTGTTTTTGTCCTCTGGCCACCTCTTCTAGTGCCCTCAACAGCTTCCGTTTCAATTGGGTTCTCCTCGCATGCATTTCTTTTTATGGACTCGGCTGATAACGTTTTAAAACAAGAGCATTCCCCGGTTTTTTACTACTCCTTGGGGTTTGTGGGTAGATGCGGTTCTTCTGAGATACTGGACTGCATGGGTTGTGTGATGAATTATGCCCCCCTCTCTTTCTTCCTTTAAAGTATCTTTTAACAGTACCAAAACACGTGGACTCCGTCTGATTTGTTGATCTAACATAACGCTCTCTAAGCTGCTTTCTTCATATCCTCTGTAGTTTTGAAAAGAAATGGGCTTTTTTTGGGGGAAGGGAGACTATAGGGGGTTGTTTCTGGTTTGCCTGTGGTGTTTTTTTGTTTTTTGTTTTGGAGTGGGAAAAATATCCTTCAGTGAATAATACAATAAATTCAATATAAACAGTTTTTATAAACATTAAGCACCCTATTCAACATCTCTATGCCCAAAAGAGAACTATTGTGGATGAAAATAGTGCAGGAGAGACTGTTGCCTTGTTAAGGCATTCAAAACACAGGTGGAAAATCTGTAAGGACGAGGTATTAGGAGGGGCACAGGCCGGTTCTGGGTTTCCCTGTGACATGCTGGCACTGTGCCTCCTGCTACCTCCTCAGGAGAGCAAGGGCTATGCGGTGAGCCCCGGGGAAGTATGGGCAATGCAGGCTGTGCATGGGGGCTGGTTGCGTTGTGGTCGTTTGATTTTGAAGTGCAGCAAAAATGGGCATTCCTCATTCCTTCTCCCGCACAGTATTAATCAGAAGTCAGCAACACAATCTAAATTATGCCTCTCCTGTCCCCGGTTTCTAGACAGCCGATTGTCTCCTTCCCGTGCAGAATCCCTGCTTGTGCGACTTATAAGCAGATGCTGAGAAATGTATAGCGGGGCAAGAAGGCCTATGAAGCAATGGATTATCTCTGCTGTTGGGCTTTCATAAGCACGCAAATCTTGCCTCCAGGTTGTCTCTGAAAGGGGATGCGGTCTGGGGGGGGGCAAAAGCCCCCCTTCCTGGAGTAGCTGCAGACCTGGAAAAGTGCGGAGGAGGCGAAAGGCACAGCGAAGTGCCTGCTCAGGACGGAGGGCTGAGGGGTGGCACTGCCCCCACCCCGACGGGCAGCCCCGTGGCGCTGTGACCCGCTTCCCCCGGCTGAGCAGCGCTTGGCAGTGGCCGGGGAGGCACGTGCTCCTGGGGAATGCCGCACTTCTGCCCCAGGGCAGCCCCGTCTTCACCTCCTGCACCGCACCGGGTGTCCTCTGAGAGCTGGAGCTTATGGGACGAGGCACACATGGCGGCAACAGCCAGTTCTGCCATGCTCAGTGAATAAAGAAATGCACGCAGGCACCGGCACATTTCCAAGGTGCCCAGAAGGGAGGGGAGCAAAAAGAGATCGTGATCAGAGCAGGGAGGGGGAGAACACCCTGGCGTACCGGCTGGGGATGGAGGGCGGTGGAGGGGGAGCGCGAGCCATGGGGAGCCCAACGCTCCGGGCTCGCATTTGCCGCTCTGCTGGGGGGAGACCTGCAGGTGGCTCGCCTGTCATGCAAACATGCCCATTTCTCAGCTCACTGAGCTATTCAAAGTGCAGCACCCCTAGCCGTCCCTGAGCCCCTTCCCCAAAGTCTGACGCATTGCATTTCAAAGTGACATTTTCCACTTTAATCTCGTTCCCGGATTCTCCATTTCAGTGTGGAGTTTGGAATGGGGAATCTAAAAAACACTCAGGCAGCGAGATAAATCAGCAACAAATATAACGGTTTTAATCTCCTGCAATTCAGAAAAAAGCCTCATCTTTCAATTGGCATTCCCATTTTTATTGTCCAGGTTTTGCTGGCGACCTTTATACAGGTTGAGTGCCAAAGAAAGTGTCACATGAGCTCCACCGCATTAGCAACTAATTTTGTGGACATGATTTTGGCAATACGGAACCCAAAACATTGCAATGCAACCATGGCGAATGTTTAAACGAATTTTTGCCTTTGGGGGCATTTTATGATGGGGGTGCCTTTCACTTTATATTTCTCAACTGGATGTTTGCATCTTCTATTTTGACCAGGCAAAGCAACGGATGATCTTCCCCCTTCCAGTAATCTGACTGCAAATTCATCCTATTTGGTCAGAGAAACACCCTGAAATTAATCCTGATCATCGGACGGCTTGAAGTGCAGATCCGTTATAGTTCCAAGGACATGTTTTAAAATAAATATTTACATATTTAGCTCAATTGGCTAGTTACACTATTATTTAAAGGGGTCACGAAAGAGGGCAGTGCTTATTAAAACCGAGAAAGAGAGTAGTAAACTCATAATAGGATTTTTCATGCGGAACAATCATCTTATCTAATATGCCTGAAAATGTAATCCATTACCACTAATTGCCATGCCGGCTTTGAACACCAGGATCACGCTTCCTCCAGGTCTGGGCAGGGCCAAATTCCCCACTGCTCCCCTCGCCATTGTTCTCTCCCTCCACCCCAGCCTCTTCCCGCCCCTTTCGTCTCCCAAGAAAAATGCAGGCCTTCGGACATTAGTGGAAAGGGGCTCCAGGTCTCCCTATCGGCCTGAAGCAGAAGCTAAACAATATTAGCCAATCATTTTTGATAGATGAAGCATGGAAATTAGTTCCAGAGTTTAACTGATAACTGAAAGCACGGAGTTACATTCCATTATGGCAGCCTTAATTGATGAGCTCATTAAGCCCATTATTAGAGAAATTGATTTCAAATAGGCACTTAAAACTGGCTGGCAAAAGAGAAAAAAAGGGTGAAGAGATACCACACAATGTGAAGAAAGTAACTAAAATACATAATGAAGCAAGTAATTTTATAGGTTTTTTTAATGAAAGCCTCAAGAGCATATTAGTTGCTGTGTGGATTTTAAACACTCATTTTATGTACTAATAAAGCTTTTGTAGATTGTGTCCATTAGGGGAGTTCTGAATGCCTCCAATCTTTAATGCAGCACTGCTACTAATTAATTAATTAACCCCCAGCTGAAGCAATCAATTAGCCATGCAGAATCAGCACTGTGGAGCCTCTCCAGGTATTGTCTGCGGCAACCAGGAATGCCAGAGACCGGCCTCGGCCTCCCCTTTGCTTCCTTTCCCTCCGATTTTTCTTCAGTTTAATGGAAACTAATGGGATTAAGGTCTTCAAAGCCTCTTTCAAAAGGAGGTGAGCAGGGAGTTGCCCCCAGCACCAGGCAGAATTGTTCGGGAGAAGCCATTTACGATCCACACACAGCCGTGTTTTTCTGCAATGGGCACACGCTGCGCGGGAGAATGCAGTGTGGCTGCAGCAGGGAGGAAGGGCCTGGGCAGGCACGTCCCCGCAGGCCACCTCGTGAGTGAGCGCCGGTCCCCCGTCCAGTCTGCGTGCCGCACCGGGGGGAGGCCCTGCCGCCCAAAAGGTCGGGCATTCCCTCTGCCACACAGGACCTCTTGGGGGAGGGGGCGGAAACAGCAGAAGGGGGGCGACCTTCTCCGCAAACTGGGTCAGGCAAAGGAGCAACTGGGGCAGGACGGAGGGACCCTCGCTGGAGGAGCGGGCGGCACTGGGGAATGCTCCCCTTCCTCCAGGGACTGCTGGGCAGCTTGGTTCCACAACCAGCTTGGAACTGAGTGGCATGTTTTTGCCGCCATGCAGGGACTTGGTTGCAGAACTAACTGGGAAACAGAGCTCAGGTGATGTGCGGCTGAGAGGAATGCTCGCTTGGAAGAGAGTTGACCGAATCCTCTTGCTGTGTGCTTTTTAAAACAACGAGAACAGGAAGCCTTTTCTTTCCCAATGGCTCTGCTTTACAAATGGTAAAAACACATAAAAAACAGGGTGATAAAAATGGTGCTTAGGTGCACCTGGTTCAAAACACCATGGAAAGCGTGTGTGCGTGCGCAAGGCGCCTGAAGATGGCTGGGGAATGTGAGGCGATACACACGACACCAACACCATGCGGAGGGAATGCAGGGAGGAGAACATCCGAAAACAGGAGTGGGTGTCGTTGGCAGCTGACAGCAGAAGAAGGATGATCGGTACCACCAGAAGCCACCTGCCTTTCACAAGCCACGATCTCAAAGAAACCAGGCTGTTGTGTAAGGAGGGCAGCAAACCAAGGTTAAAAGAAACCATGTTGACTTTGCAGTGTGGAGGGGAAAGGAAGAGTTGAGGAAGAGGCAATAAGCATCCATGAGAGTACCTGAACATCCTCACCTCCTCCTCCTGAGAACAATTTGAGTTACGCAATATATATTTCCACTTTGGAATACTTACCGGAATTAACGCGGTGCCCAAGGGCAGTTTCCGACTTTGGAGGATCTTGTTCCAAGGTACTCACCAACCTTTCCTAAGCACCCAAGAAGCTGCCATGCAGGCCAAAATGTCCCTTTGCAGAAACATGTCCCTCCGCGTCTCCTCTGAGTTCAGCGCCAAATCATGAGCCAAATTTAATGTAATACATTAAAACATTGATATACCATCCTTGGCAACATCCTCAGGATGGGGAGGGGAGCTTCCTATGCCTCTCACGTGGACTCTGCTCTTTCAGAGCATCCCGTGCTGCTCCCCGGCGATTCCGTGGCAGAGTTTTGGTGGAGCCCTGGGAGTTTCGAAGTGGCACGTGGTCTACACAGGGGAAGGAGCAGGCAGGGTGGGAGGAGAGCATGGCACAGAAGCGTACCCCTTGGAAGCGTGTCATGGTGCCCTGTCCTTCCACGGGGTCAGAGCTTCCAGGCAGCTCATTTGGTTTCGTCCAGTTCCTAAATGGGCCACCCTTCCCAGGTCGGATCAGGGCTCCCTTCCTGGGAACACAGCCTCAGCCCAGGAGCACTTGGTCGGCTGACAGGCGCTTTTCTCCAAGACATTTCAAGGCAAGTGGGTGCTGATTACAGTCAATATTTTGTTAATTCCAGCAAGGATGGTCAGGCAGTAAAACTAAACAGTGAAGCTGTTGATTTTTCATTTAAAGCAATGGCTTTGTTATTACTCCTTCAGCTTTCCCTCAAATGCAGAGAATTTTTTCCTTCACAGTTCAGGAGTTCGAAGGGTTTAACCAGCACTGCCCTGACTTTTTCAAATATTATTTTGACTCCAAACTGCTGCACAATTTGAAAGTGTTCTGGTATATTTCAGATTAAATAACTGTTGTCATTTTCTGCTTTCTTTGTTTTAATAGTCAATTCAATTTAAAATGGCACATTAAAACTACTCATTTGTAGAATATTGTCCTATAACTATTTTTTTTATTTAGCAGTTCTGAAAACACCTACCAAACTATTGCCATTTAAAACCTACTTAAAGGCCAATTTAGACAACATTTGCACTTCTGTAAATAAGACTTGCTCTGTGCTAAATATGGAATTGCACCAATTCTTCTCCTTTGGAGGATAATTCTCAATTGTAAACTGTACTCTTGAAGGACAAATTGCAACGTTATTTTACTGCAGTAGCCATTACCATAAATCAGATGCAAAACTGGGTTTTCAGATGAGTATTTTGTCTGCTATTCCAAACATTGTAGCACAGAAGAAAAATGAACCAAATGGAATGTACAAGTTTTCGCTTATTTTCAATTAACTCAGTTTTTTATTTCATATACCAACTTGGGAGTGCATATGCCTGTGTTTATTTCAGTCACAGGCCAGTAAGAAGAGGAACAATATAAAACACAATAGGAGAATATCAGCAAATGTGAAATGGGAGGTGGAGGTTTGAAAAACAATAGCTGCAGGAAAATGAACCTTTCTTGCTTGCTGGCCTGGGGAGGCGCTATGCAAATTGAGACAGATCCACCAGGTGTTTCTGGAAGGGTGGAGCGCTCAAAGTCAGCTGAAAATCCTAATAAAAGGCGCAGGACATGCAGAAGGCCTGCAGGGATGGGGGGGGAGGGGGAGCCCCTCCCAGGAGTGCAGGCAGGAGGACGCGCCATCTGGCCGGTGCAGGTGCCTTCTCACTTTTAGGGACGGGACCTTCCGCCAAGGATCTGCCCTCCCCACCCATATTATCCCTGGAATCAGGACAGGGCCAGCCAGGACTAGTTGGCGGCTCATTTGCCGCTGGATACTCACCTTTGCCTTTCAAATGCTCAAGAGCCAAGAGAACATTAGGAGAAACCTCCAGATCGTGTGGTTTCGTGTGGGATGCTCTTTTCCATTTGGCCTGAAAGCCATCAGTAAGTGTGGAAGGGGCCAGTTCGACAGGAAGGCGGCCAGAGTTTATCTTAGGCACCCGTTCCTGTGTCTCTGCGGGGACTGGTCCTGCTTCTACATCCAAAAGGGCACTTGGCACACAGCCGGGGATTCCGAATATGCTCCCAGAAGTTTGACTGGCGTGGATTTCAAACACCTCTCCAAGCTACAGCCTCAGCTGCAAATACCTGCAAAACTGAGAGGACATTCCTCCCCTGCATGAAGTAAAACTGCCAAGGAGAAGCCTTTCCACTCTGGGGGAGAGTGATCCCACCATACCTGAGATTTTGACTGTAAAGGAAGCAAAATCCAAGTTAGCTAATCACCTTCCCTGATTTTTAGGAGAACCAATTTTATTAATAAAAAACTCAGAGCCATGGGGATGCAGGTGGCGCAGTGGTTTAAACCCCTGTGCTGCTGGGCTGGTTGGTTGAAAGGTCGCCGGTTCGAATCTGCACAACAGGGTGAGCTCCCGTTGCTCCATCCAGCTCCTGCCTACCTTGCAGTTGGAAAGCATGCAAATGCAAGTAGGTAAAAAGGTGCCACTTTGGTGGGCAGGTAACAGCGTTCTGTGCACTTTGGTGTTTAGCCATGCCAGCCACGTGGCCACGGAGACCGTCTGCGGACAAACGCTGGCTCCCTCGGCCAGGAAACGGAGATGAGCACCGCCCCCAAGAGTCAGGCATGACTGCACTTAATGTCATGGGGAAACCTTTACCTTTTACCTTTATGGCAAGCAGCTCTAATGAGAAAAGGAGTCCAAGAGAGGTGGGCATTTAAAAAAAAGGAAATTCTAAAGGCACAATTACAAACCATTCCTACAAGGAAAAAGGGTAGATGATAACAGAAGAAGCCCATGTGGCTTCATGAAAAGCTTAGAGATTGTGTAAGTGCCAGGCAGCCAGAGAAGGGCTGATATTGGCCCTCCCTTCAAGAAAGGGAAGAAGAACTGTGCCATCCAGAGCAGCAGCAATGAGGTGAAGGAGGGACCCCGCACAGGGGGTGATGAGGGGGTCACGGCAGGAATGATGTGCCAATCAAGAAAAGATTCGATAATGCAAATTTGTGGCCGTACACACGTCCCCTTGTGCAGAGCGCTCCTGCGAAGGCTCGGGTGATTTGCTTGACACAGCGGCAGGACCAGAGCAGTCTGTTCTCTGCCTCTCCTCCGGTTCAGGTGGGGATCAGGTTCAAATCCCCAGTTGCGACTGGGGGCCTCCCCCTCTCTCAAACAGCCTGGCCCTTCTCTCTCTCCCGAGCGCCGAACGTGGAAGGACGGCAGTCCTTACCGGGTGGCCCAAAGCTTTTGCAATGAGCCTGCGGTGTGATCCGAGGCCACTGCTTTCTCCATCTGGTAGAGACTTTATAGCAGCACTAATAGATCCCGGCCACAGATCTGCCTGCCATCAGCACTGGGTTTGTTGTGAAAATGCACCTGGTACTGACTTATTCCTGGTCACCCCTGCATGCTTCTAACTTCTTGGAGCTCTCTGGACAGACATATGTGACATCGGAAGGGCAAAAGGAGAGAAGTTTTCTACATAAATGCCTCAGCTCCCGGCAACATAAATTGCAACCACCATTCTCCATACAGCCCCAGATACGTTAGGCGGAGAATTCCATCTGCGCTTTGGTTATCTGGCTTATTTATGACCTGTGATGGGCTTTAATCTCCCCCCAAGTGGGCATTCCAACAGATTTAGCTTTACTTAAAATTATATGTACATTTGTGGTTTGCTGCATGTTTTTCAGAGTGAAAAGAAATGTGGAATTGGAGTGCAGGGCCCTCAGCCAAGGGCTGTGCTTCCTGCCATTGCAGAAACGATGGAGGTGGCCTGCTGGAATTTGGTGCCGCTGCATGAAATGGACTGGCAGCGGGTCCAGTACAGGAGCAAACGCCGTTTCCACCTGGCTCAGAGCATTCTGCAGCTCCCGGCCACCGGGCGTGGGGCTGGCCACTCCTTAGATGGCTTCTCACCAGGTCAAGCACATGCAGGGAGGCGGGTTGGTCTACTAGCGCCAACTAGGCACATGAACGAAGCAGGGTCTCCATGTTGAGAGACATGTCTATGACCAGCGCTTGCTGTGGGATGGGGGTGGGGCATGGGGCCCCTGCTCAGCAGGCTCAGCGCCCTGCATGTTCCAGCGCCATCTCAGTCCCTGCGCCGGTTCTGAACGGTGGGAGGAGGCATGCAAGATGCACTGGACTGCGGCTTCCAAAGTGTGTGTTCGCATGAGCGTTTCAGGCAACAGAGAGGGCCCTGTGGAAGTTTGTGTGCACATTTATGGAAGAATTCTTCATCGGATATTCAAAGTGGGTCAACTCACCTGGACGGGGTGGCGTGGATAAGCCCATAGGAAGAGCCCTGTGGGATCGGGCAAGGGCCAGCCGACTTCTTGAGAGTAGGCCAGGTGTGCGACAGCGCCCTGCAGCCTCTGGAAATGGGGGTAGCCGGAGCCATCGGGCCTGGTTGCCACGGAGAGCCTTCCTCCATGAGTTTCTCTAATCCCTCTTTTGAAATCAGCCCGAACGGTGACTGGTGCTGCAGCCACAGCTTGCTCGACAGCTGTGTGAGGAAATGCTTCCCATACCTGCCAGGAAGACCTGCCAGTGGCCTTCAGGGGGGACCCCAGGTGCGAAATGCCTCCCTGACCAACCTGTTTGGTTGCTCACCTTCCCACACCCCTGCCAGCATTTCCCTGTTCTCTAGGCTAAACCGTCCCGCATGTTGTAGCCTTTCCTCACAGGGGAGCTGTTCCAGTCCTGTGATTATTTTCATTGCGCTTTTCTACACTTTTCCTAACTCAACATCATCCTTTTCCAGCTGCAGTGACCAGAACTGCTCATGCAAATGCAGCCACACAATAGAGCCATATAAAGGCGGTGTGCTTTTGTCAAGGCCTGCATAAAACTGTGGCGAGTCTTCCAGAGCAGGGCATTGTCTTTAACGATCCTGCCTACCAGTTTATTCAGATGACTTTCCTAATTAGGACAAACACGGATTTGGCCTTTTTTCACAGTCTTCACATACTGGGTGGACATTTTCCTCAAGCTGCCCACCACAACTCCAAGATCTCTTTCTTGGTCATTTCAAAGCTCATCAGCATATACCTGGTTGGGATCTTTTGGGCCCCAACGTGCCTCAGTTTACACTTGCGTCCTTGAACCACCTTTGCATTGCAATTCCCCTCCCTGCTTTTGGAGCTCTTGGCAATCCATTTTTTCTTTCAACCCTCTTACATAGTCGGGTGTCATCAGCAAATTCCCTGCTCACTCACAATTCAATATCTTGTATGAACAAGCTGAAAGCCATGGTCCCAGTGTCAGTGCTTGTGGGTCCCCACTGTTGACATCCCTCTGGAAACTAAAGCACAATTCAAAGTGAGCCTCCTGTGCTCACTGTTTTGCAGGCACTCTGCTGGCCAAGCACATTGTTCTGTTTGTTGCTTCACTTCCTTACAATGCAATGCCTTCATTGGACAATGAAATACTGGAATTGAATCTGGTTCACACATTCAGAAAGCGTCTCTGTTGAGAGTCTGAATAAGTTTTTAAATTTGTGGAACATAAACAAGAATGAGACGACTGGGATCTGCTTTCATAATCACGATAGGCTGAAAACTGGCGCACTCTTTCAAGGTATGGCTGTCCATTTTGGGTTCAAGGCATTTTGGGCTGGTTGGTTGTATTCTATACCACTTTTCTGGAACCATCCCAGAGGGTGCACCAAAAGCTTAGCCACAGTCCAATAAAAGCACAATAAAGCATTAAAAATAAGATTAAACCCCACCGCAATGATTTTTTTTAAAAGCCAAGATAACAGGTGTCTTCTCCCCATTCCTGATGGCCCACTGGCAACTAAGAGGAATTTTGGAGCAAAAGGGAAAAAGTTCTCGCTCCATGCTGGCTAGTGGCCTCTACAAGAGACACCTCTTCAAACGTGCTTCTCCCACTGGTCTTTCCTACTGAGCAAGTTCATATTGTGGCAGGAGGTCCCTCAGATGGGAAGCACCTTGGTAGGACTGAGCTGAAACATGCCGAGGAGGCATCTTGGGATGCTTCTGAAACCAGCCAAGTCCATGAGTGACCCGACCGCCTTTTACTGCAGGGCTCTCCAGAGCTTTGCGCAGTGCATGGGCGAGAAGAGAAAGGGCACGTCCCACCGCACGAAAAAGAGAGCACTGAGGATCTCAATGGAGTACGGAAATTGCCTGGCCGGCCACTCTCTTGCTCTCCTGCTGCCCACGTCACCGGCAGCCTGCAGACCACGGTGTGCTCTCCTCCCTCTTCCCTCGCCCCCTTCCGGCCCCATCGCCAGGGGTGCAGACTGTGCTGAGGAGCACATCCAGCACGCAGAGTGCCTCTCCTCGGCTTTCTGTCCAGCAGCCCGGGCAGGCTGTTCCTGTATTTGCTCAGTTGCTAAAAAGAAACCCCGTGCAATTCTCAACTGGGTGTTAGCCGTTTTCCAGCATTCCTGGCCTAAATATTTCCCGTGTGGCAACCATCCTCCGATTATACCGCCGCTGCTATTTTAAATAGTGAGTTCCATATTTTTTGCAGCTGATGCTTCATGAAGTTGCCCCCAATTTAATCCTTTCCACAGAGAAAAGTGTGCCAATAAATTATTTCTTCATTGAAGACCTTTTATCAGGGGAAAATAAAATCCTTCCCAGGTTGATAGTAGATCCTTAATCAGTTGCGCGATTATGATTCTCCACCTTGTCCTGTTAAAAGACAGATTTTCCACTATTTGCACTCTTTTTAATCCATAGGAAGTCAATTTTCCACTCATATATTAGTTTATTTTATATTTTCAAATTGATTCTACTATATATTGATTTCCTGTTGTGTGCATTGTGTTCTGATCTAGGATTATACGTTTAGTAGAAGTGGATATTCCCGTCACATAAAAGGGTGCTGCAGCTCTATAGGACGCTTATCTTGAAAAGGGAGAGTCCAATTTTATTGAAACAGCTAAAATCCCACTTAATTGAATTTTTTCCTAAAATGTACAAGCTTTGATACTTTTGGTTTCCAATTCAGCTTTAGCGGTATGGTGTTTAAATTTCCAAACCTATAAAGACCTTTATGAAGAAGAACCTACATATATTGTATTTTTGATATGGTGAATTACAGTCGAAGCTGGAGGTAAGAAACAGTAACAATACTCTGGAGAACATCTTTTGATCGTGCAGGCTTTTCATGGCCTGTTTAGCACATTCCGATGCAAGAAGATGCTGCCGAGCCCTCATTGTCCCAGCCCTGCAATGCTGCGGGACGGAGACGAGGCGGGCCGGTGAGCAGCGGGAGGAGCCCCCCGGCAGGGGCCACGAGGCGGGCCGCATCTCTCAGCAGCACTGTGGGCAGGGTGCTCGGAGCAAAGCCCCATGTCTCTTGGGGTTTTGTCCCCTGCAAAGCAACCGCACAATCCCTGTTTTGCACAGCACCAGGCAGAAAGCACCTCTGGCTGATGTTGCCTGAGACCTTTCCAGAGGCAGGGCCGGGCCCAGGTGCGAGGCTGTGGAAGTCATGCATTTTGTCACAGAACAGGTGCATGCGTGGGGGGAGACTCTGAACCTGGGCGGTGTGGCCCCTGGGAGTCCAGGCGTCACAAGGCACACTTGGCCCGTCCACTCTCCCGAGGATTCAGTGCAACGGTCACAAACCGCCGAGGGGCCCGTCCGCTCGCGCTGCGCCTCAGCCGGCTGCGAGATGTAGGGTCCGTGCCCCGACTCACCCCGACTTCCTCGCTGGTCTGAGAGGCAGCAGAAGATGTTAACGAGAGCCTTTCATCACTGACTGCTACTCATTACAAGGTCAGTAACCTTTTTTGAAGGCCTCGTTTCCAAAACGATGTTACACTGAAGTCGTTGCTCGTCTGATTTTCTGGGCTGAATTTGTGCTCCGGAGGAATGCCAAGCCCAAGTGCAGCCAAATGTATTTTGGGGAACCAGCAAGCCGATTGTAATAAACGCAGAACAATGGTAAGGACGGCAAACGACTCTGAGGAGAAAAAGACTCCAAGAAGGTACCAAGTAGAGAGCAACCGTTTCTTGGCAAATTTGCTAGTTGAGAGAAACAAGCTTGCAGTTTGAAAACAAGGTTCTGTGTACTTGCTCATACTTGATTCTTCCTCCCTCTGCTCAGTTTACACACATCAAGCTGTTTCAAAGATGCCATCAGTCTCCCCCTGAGAGGAAACTGGTCCGCTGAGCTCCTCTAAACCTCCGCCAGTGCGAGGATGGCCGCACAGAAAACGATTTTTGCTTCTTTCCCCACTTGCAAATGATTCCTTGCTGCAAGAGCGTGATGCTGGCTGGAAATGTTTTGGAGGGCATTCAGGGGGTGTTGTCACCCACAGGTGTTTTCCCACCACTGTTGCGGCCTTTTTCCTTGCTCCGGAAAAGCCACCAAGGAGGAAAAACACAGCGTTCCTGTGCAGTGCCTCCTCAGAGCTGTTGTTAGGAGCTTCTGTCTGGAAGTGCCCAATTCTCCCCAGTGTTGTTGTTTGGGCTCAGTGTATTCTCCACTTGACCAGATGGATTTGCTGCATTGCTCTCTCTGGGACAGAAGGAGAGAGAGAGGAGGTGCTGACACTGAAGGCTTAAACATTGGGAGCACCACAGAAATACGTAGCTGGGAAAGGGAAGGAAGGAGGTGCCATGGGACGTTACCGCCTCCTTCCCATCTGGGCAGCACCATGGCTTGTCTCAATAGAACCATGGCTTGGTTTTTGGATCAAGGCCGTGGAATGAGACCAGGGGTCCACCCACCTCCACTTGGTGCATCAACAGTGCCATTTTGTCACCAGACGGATCTAGTCCCAGAACACATGCCTGCTATTCAGCATCTAAGGCAGCATTTAATTCATTTAGTTTGATGTAGTTAAGCTCCAGAGCGCTCTATAAATATGGGAAAGTGTCCCCTCTTCTTGTTCTCTTGTTATTCTAGGAATTAGCAACATATTCTAATTGGTACCATGCAGAACTTCCACACACTATATGAGTCCGGAACAATACGCTGGAAGTGGGCCTCGAAAGCGCTGCTTGTTTCACTCCATCCATCAGTGTTCTTGCATCGATGTCATTTTAAGACACTCCTAAGTACATCTAGTGCCATGGCGCTGCCCAGGCTCCCCCACTCCTCCAAGCCAGGAGAGGACGTCATTCCCTACATCTGGCGCAGTGTACAACAGCCCCGTCAAAACGTCGGGACACCCCTTCTGGCTGGCCGTCAGCACAGCGTCTCCTAGCCTTGTGCATTCGCTACCTTGTTAGGCCCCACTGTGGTAAATAAAACATGAAGAGAGATAGAGAAAAGTGAGGGGGTTTTATTTACTCTCATTTTTTGGATATATTTCTCTGGCCGAGCGCCGTTCCCTTTAATGAAACCCTTGACTGCTCCACTGGTGAATGTGATTTAGGGCCCGGAGAGACAGGCGCGATTCACAACTCCGCTCTGCTCGGGCACTGACCGCTATCTGCTGCCGCTTCATGCACAGTTGCCTAAATGACAGTTTAATGGCTCCCCGTAAAGGCTGGTTATTTTGTATCTCTATCCAGTGAAAATGGCTAATGGTGATAAGGAAAGGGAAAAAACAAAGCCATTGCTCAGATCTCCAGGCCCATCCGAGCTACTTAGCACGTGCGGGAGCCTTCAATTAATTATTTCTTCAGTCCAGTGAAGCACTCCAAAACGATTTCAGAACTCAGCAGCTGCACTAAGAGCCCGTGTTAACAGGGTGCAGGAAACTGAGTCCGCACATAAGTAGAGCTGACAGACTTTTATGGGTGACCTATGCTTGCGAGAGGAGGTGGGCAAGAGAAAAATGGGGGGGGGGAGATTGCAGAGCACGGGGAAGGGAAGGAAGGGGCGCCCCTTGGACATGGAGCGTCCTGACACCCACCAGGGCGAGGCTCATGGGTGCTGTGGTCTGCCCCCTCTGCAAGAGTCCACCTAGGCCTTTTTCGGGGCCCGCATGCGAAAGAGCGCTGCAGGGCCCGGGTGCTTGATGAGATGGACGGGAGGGGTGGCGCTGGCCACGCAGGAGTGGGGGAAGCTGCACCCGCCAACACTTCCTCCTCTGCCGGCACTCCTCTCGGCTCGCGGGGCCAAGCACTGATTTTTCCTTCCCAGTCTAGATCCCACTGGGCGCACCACGTTCCTTGGGACCAAGACAACTGCCCCCGGAAAGTGCCTTCTGCCGTGAGCCGAGTCTGTCCACCGCGTGATCCGCGGTCCAGAGGAAAGCGTCCCGTAGCACTGAGGTTCCTCCAGGGCATGGCCCCATTTGGCTAATTTTTCCTGGTCCTGTATGATCCAGTAGCTATTTATGGGAGATGTCCTGACAGCTTCGCACATCATACCCATAACAGCAAAACCGCAGGAAATTAGTGACGCTCTTCAAGCGATCCGTACCAGGTTGTAACAAAACACTATATTCTTACACAGGTAACAGCAAAACAGCCCAAGAAAGATGCAGCAAAACATATTAGCTGCCCAGGGCTTTTGAGCTTGTAAGAACTTCTCTTTCAGGGTGAATTTAGAAAAGTAAATAAGGTGGTGCCTCAGCTCAGGAACACCTTGGTTCAAGAACAAATTGGATCACGAACAAAAAATTCATGAAAATTTTGACCTGGGTCATGAACTCCACATTGGGTGGCAACCAAGATCGCAGCCATCTCCCCCTCTCACCCCCGAGTGGGGAGATGGCCACGATCCAGTTGTGTTCATGCAGGGGAAGCGTGCGTGATTAGAGGCACGCTGCTGCAGGAAAGACGGGCGCGATCTCGGCCATTCCCCCCCGCAACCAGCATGATTGCAGCCATCTCTCCCCCCCACCCCCAAGATCGCGCCCATCTCTCCCTCTCACCCCCCAGCGTGCCGGGATGATGGACACCTGCAGGGATGACAGGCGTGATCTTGGTTGTGTGGGGGGGCGGGCGGGGAGACGGCTGCGCTTGTGCTCAGGGTGGGGTGGGGGGAGATGGCCTTCAACTTTGTTGTTGTCACTTTGCTTCACATTTTTCTGATTTAAAAAATGGTTACAGAACGGATTAACCTTATTTACATTGACCCTTATGGAAAAATGTAACTTGGCTCATGACCAATTTGGGCCATGACCAGAGTCCTGGAACAGATTAAGTCCGTGGGCCAAGGCACCACTGTCTCTTTTCTCTAAGACAGTATCTATACATCTGTGGATGGTGCTCAGTATTTTGTGCAGTCCAAGCCTTTGCACATTCTCATGGCAGTAAACACCACTGGGTTCCATGGTGGTTCATCCCCAAGGAAGTTTGCACGGATCTGTAGCCTTGTTTTTCCACTGCTGACACATGATTCATTTGGGAAGCTTGGGAAAATTGTATAATAATGTAGTTTGTGCTGAAGGCTCTCAGTTCAAATCAGATTGGCAGGTCAAGTATTTGACACTTGTATTTGCTGTATCTAAGGATTGGATGGATGGATGGAAGGATGGATGGGTCTGAAGCTGCCCGTCAACTTTTCATGCAGAAAAGTGAAACTAAATGAGACTGAGAGAACCAGAAAAAGCTGCTTTCATATTTTTGTTTCCTCAGATCTGTCCCGCAACGCCTAGCCTCCTTCAAAAGCCAAGACCTGACTGATTAATTGTGGGGGGAGAGAGGGTTTAAACTGGAGATTAAAGCTTTAGTTGATTAATTGCACCAATTAATTGATTAAAGCTTTTTGTCCAAGCTGTGCAAATTATACCTTCCTATGTGCTGATACTCTTTGCATATCCTAGAAAGAGCAACTATAAAATTCATTATCATGAGGAAACTGTTCTGTACATATTTGCTTCTGCTCTGATGTCTTAAAATGTTTATCTTCCAGTTTTAGAAGCATAATTTGAGGCTTTTCAGAAGTACTGTTTTCAAGCCTGGCCCAAACCCTTTTGCTGCTGGAGGTGAAGAACAAGACAGACTGAATTAGGTCAAGGTGATTTAGAACAGTCGGGAAAAATTAAATCAATGATTTACATTGAGTTTTGCTTTGCGACACTTCCACTGATTTTTCAGACAGTGGAAAATATATATAATGCACCACTGTACGAGAAAGCTTTCGTTGGTCCCCAGAAGCTCTGTGGATTTTGGCTGCTGCCTCCACCAAAAGAGCCAACTTCTGGCAACAGTCCATCCGGCGTTTTTGGAGGATTTTTTTGCTAGTCCCCAGATGGGTGTTGGGAGTTTTGGTTTTGCCTGTTCTGCACTGCGGTTAGCATGAGACTGTGATGTCGCTTTTAGGCTACCTTGTCACAGCAACATTGTCATTATTAATTTGTTTCGTTTCTGGAGCTGGTCTGGCAGTTCACAACAAGGTATAAAAAACAACAGCATGCAATACAAATAACATAAAGCAACAATGTTAAAAGAGTTACAATGATTTAAAATAGCTTAAAAACCAGGAAACATGCAATAAAAAGACCCAGCAAGGGTCACCGGATGAATCCACTCAGGCACCCAAGGGGTTCTTGGAGGCTTCTGCCTACAGGGCTGGGGCAGATTTGGCCTCGGGTCCCAGTTACTGGTCCGGCTGCCGCGGTCTGCACAGTTGAGGCTTCTGAACGGCTCGAAGGGCAGCCCACACAGCGTGCGCGGCAGCCGTGGGCTCCAGAAAGGCCAGCGTGTGGACAGCTGCAGCCTCCTCCGCTGGCCAGTCAAGGGTGCAGCTGGGCCACCAGCTGAAGCCGGTAGGCGGCCCTCTGAGCCTCCAGTGCCACCTGGGCCTCAGCTCACCGAGATGGGCCAAGGAGCACCCCCAGATGGCAAACCTGCTCCTTCAGGGCAGTGCCAAGATAGGCAAATAGTTTCGGCTTCTAATGCTAGAATTGTTCCGTTCTGGGGGTGCTTATTTTGGCAGGTGCAAAAGCAGACAGCCTGCCAGGGGTGGTCTCCAAATGCAGCAGGGAGCAACCATGGGCACGGACCGAAGGGCCCTCGCAGTACTGCCTTCTATGATTTTGCTCTGTTTTATTTCCGTTTTGCTTTGTTTTGACAGGTATCAAAAGGCAGTCCAAAGCACAGGCAGGATTTATCTTCGCTCGTGAACAGGGAGCGCAAAGATTTACTTTCCCTGTACACCGAGATCATCCGTGTTTGTTCTGTTCACCCATTGATCCCAGTGCCCCCAGTGCCCCCCATTCCTGACTCCAGATGCTTAGGAGGATGGGAAAGTGCACACCGGCTTTTCAGTGGAGCAGGGAAGTTTGACAGCTTGCCTTCAGAGCTCCAGTTCCTCTTAAAACGGGCCATTCGATGGGGCCTCCCATTGCCCTGGTCCTGCTGCAGGCAGGCTGGCGTAGCCTGGGCCAGCACCAGCACCAGCACCAATGCCCCAGCAGCACAGCCTCAATGTCCCCCACCCTCCTGGCAGCCCCGCTTGTGCATGTCCCCCTCCCACATCTTTTGCATGGGAGATTCCCTGAGAACACCTTTGACGTCCTCCATTTTGCAATTTTTGCTGAACAGGCAACTCGCAGTTTCGCAATCCTGCTTGAACGTTCACCTCTGCTAGTTACGCCTTTCCCTCTTTGCCTTTCTTCAAATGCTGCAGCGCAGAACTAGGCAGCTGCATCCTTGCAGCATCCGAGTATCCCTGGAAGCGCTGCTGCTTCTAAAAGACTCCCCTTATTAATTAGCCAGCCAAGGTCTGTGGGTTGTAGAAATCTCATCCCAAGGAGCGATTAATTAAGTGAAAGGACTGTGGGAAACATGAAGTGGCTAGAAAGCAGTAGAGAAAGGAGCGGCACCTTCCACCTCCTGCTTATTGTTTATTATTCATTACATCTCTCTCCTGCCTCAAGCCATTCACAAAAGAGTAGAACTTTAAAAATGGAAAGTAAAGGATGATACATGTAGACACAAAACCATTTGAAGCAGTCGGCAAGACCCTCTGTAGATGGCTAAAACCTTATCAGAAACACCCAGATGCCTGGGAGTGGAAGCAGCTCTGTTAGGAGCACGAGGGCTGCACGTGGAAAAGCTCACCTGGAGACACCTCCAAGCCAATCTGGATTCTACAAATGCCTCCAGGCCAGGCATTTCCCGGCATATTTACCTAAATCCCAGCGAAGGAAGGGAAGCTTGCCAGAGCCGGGAGGTGCAGCCACTGGGGCGTTCTTGGCGGATGCATTTGTAGAATCCAGATTGAGGGGATAATTGAAGAGCGCTGCATGTGAGGCTAATTTGTTTTCGAGGCAAGAAAGGAATGGTTTTAGGGGCTGCCAAGGCCTTGTGTCAAAACTTTCTTGCACATGTAGAACACAAGCAGTTTCTCCTGCTCTCCACACTTTGGGGTTATTTAAAAATAGGCAGCTCTCTGTCCCAGGAAAAGCAGCTTTCTCTGCTGGCCTCCATGCCCTGCTGCTCGTGGTAGGTGCTCCTTCAAACGTTTTGATGAGGCACAGAGCAGAACCTTCTTTTCCTGCAAGAACTGTGAGCACCGAGTACACAGGGAACGGGAACGCAGGGATGCGAATATTCCGCCCGTTTCCGTGCATACGCAAAATGGTCCCCTGACACGGCAACTGCGCTTCTCGTGCTGCGCATGTGCTGGGGGAAGGGAGGCTCACCAAGGGCACTTCGCACATGCTCCCTTGAGCAGCAGCAGGCAGAGCGACCCAGCAGCGCTACAGCTCCGCGGAGGCTCCAGCCCGTGAAAGCCAGTGCTGGAAAAAACACGCTCCTTCATCTGCCACTTTTGCGGCAGCAGGCAAGTGTGGCTGCCCTCTGGAAAGGGCTTCGGCGGACCGCTTTATTTCAGGAGGTGTCAATGCGAGGGGCGCTTGAGGAACGCAGCCGGTGTGGATGCCCAGAGCTCATCCATGGCTCTCGGAATATTGTGCAGCCTGGAATATAATATCCTCAAGCTTCACGTCTCCCACCTGGCTCAAAAATTCTTGCTTTTTGAGAGCAAATATATCTTAAAATCTGTATTTAAATGTATTTAAAATCTGTAATTAAATCTCCATGCAGATCTATCTCTCACATATTAATGTAGAAACAGGGTTAGAATTGACCCACGGAAAGATACTTGTGGGAATGACATCAGAAATTGACTGACCCTGACCTGAGCCAGTCAGCTGGGAAGTGGCGGGGGCCTCGTGTGGACCTGCCAGAGCTGGCCAAGATGGGGCCGGGACTCCTCTCTGCATATTTTAAATGAAAAAGTGGCCCCTTTGCTCTACCGTTGTGCATGCAGGCATTTAACATGTCCCCCCTCGTGTGTTTTGTGTTACCCCAACTGCAAAATTATTGCGACAAATTATCTTCAGATAGGCACTGGCCTCCCGCAAAGCTGAAGGCCCATCGTGTGAAATCCAGTGTGAACGGCCCCCACCTGAGGAAAGGCCCACCTCTGTGGGCCAGAAAACGCCATGCCTTCGAACGGCGGCGGTGCCTGGCTTCTGGTGTCCCATTCCCCCCAGCAGCCGCTGGAATCTAAAGCGAGTCCTGCGGCCCCGTTGGAGCCGTGGGGCAGCCGGCGCTAGGCCTGGGCACAGGTGCACAAGCTGTCAGTTTGTTCAGCGGGGGAATGTAGTGCAAAGCCCTTGCGGAGGAAAGGGGGCTGTTTCCCTTCCCCGTTAGATAGAATTGATGGGGTTGCTCCTGGGAGACGGATGTTCATAACGACAACGATGCATGCGATTTGTTATGCACTCAGCACCTGAACACCAAGGTACTGAACCCGCCTGTGGGCTCAGCATCTCAGCTTGAAAAGCGGCATAAATGCAGCTGGAGGAGGAAAGCAAAGTGTTTCCACGTAAACCAGCTGAAAGACCCCTTCTGGCCACTCTTTCCCAAGAGAAAGAAGGGGAGCTTGGCGGAGTAACACTGCCCAGTCGCACTGGCCTCTGGCCAAGTCCAGAGGTGAAGAGGCACCTGTGCTCTTTGTGCACAGAGATGCTGGTTGCGTCGCTTCCCTGGATCTCCTGAGCTCTTCTTCTGACTTGGGGTGGAGCCACACGCAGAGTTCAGTGTGAGATGACTGCAAAATCACGTTCTTCTGTGCGTGCAGGAGCCGCTGGACAGCAAATGCCAGATTTTCACACAAAATCGCCTGAAGGGCAAGACATGTTGCTGGATGTGGTGCATTAGCTGAGCTCAAGGAGCATCGGTGCAGCTACACGGGACATCAACGCACATGTGTCTGACACGCAGCCCAGGCTGGATGTCCCTTTTGCAGAGTACATGGGCAAGCCATTTCAAAATTTCCCGTGCACATTTGAGTCCCTGTGGGATTGCAGGGATGTCGCAGGTCAGAGCGCTCTGCCCCCAGTGCCCACGCAGGCAGGCAGGATGCCCTGGGGGCTAATTGTGGGAAGCTTCCTCGCTTGGATCGAGACAGAAAAGTGATTGCAAAACAGTGTATGATAGCCGAAAATTGTCCACTTAGTGGCAACCTGCTGGAACAAATTGGTTTACTTGACTGAATTAAGCCTGTTGACAGTAACCATTGGCACCAGCTGAATATTCGACTTTGTCCATTTTTTAAATCATAAGCTAAGAAAAATACCCGAAGGAAGTAAATTGTTTCTTCCCATTGGGAGAAGGACTTCCATCTTGTATTTCACTTGTGCAGTACCAGAGCACCTTCCGAGTTTCATCCCAAGCCTGTGTCATGAGAAATTGGGTGGCAATACTGCGTGTTTGCCCAGGAAAATGCGCTAAATCGCAACCATGCTGTTTCTGACTTTTGGGAATATTTAGCGTGCAGCATGTCCAACCCTTCGGGGGGTTTGGGTAATCTGTCTGAACAGGCCAAAAACATGCCACCGAGCAAGCGAGCCATTTCAGGAGCGGAATGGAATTCCTCGGCCCCCGAACAATGGAAGTGAAAGGCCTATGAATTATTACGAGCTCACTCCGTCTAGTCCGACCACGCAGGAGTGCCATGAACTGTAAAGCCGTTTTTTCTTGTGTTTAAGTTACCATGGAAGATGAAATAGTCACAGAGATGGACTGGCCAATGGAAAGCATTATTGTTAGCCATCTGCACCGTCAGTAAGACTATATTTTGTTTCTGATTTATAACCTATCTTTGCACAATAAGAGGAAAAAACCCGCTCCTGGAAGAACCCTTAAGCTTTGTTTCTGCCCCACAGTGAGATGCTAGATTATTTGTTACATGCTTTCAGGGACTGGAGAGAGACTCGCTGGGTGAGCATGATCCAACACATCTTATTTCCATCTATTCGATTAGAATGGCTGTCTTAGTTTTGCCTTTCTGTGAAATAAGGATTTGAAAGCAGACATTCCGGTGATGTCCAAATCATATTGCCCAATCATCTGATTTAGACCGCAGAATTCAGAGTGCGGATTTGGGTGTCCAGAATTCAGCCTAGGCTGCCACCTGCCTCATCAAAACTAAACTAACCCATAGAACAATGAAGAGCCCAATGGAGAAAATCCAAGGGTTTCCATAGTCACGTGTTTAATCCTTCTAAAATGACATAGCTCCAAATAAACGTCCCGACTGAGATAAATCTGAGTAGATTCAGCCAGGTGCTCCATGGGGATAAATGTCAGGCAGTTTGTGATTAGTGGGCAAAGGCACTCCGAGGCCAATTTCAGGAGCTGCGGACTGGCTTCTCCATGATTCCCATGCGCTGGGGATGCGTTGCCAGGCCGGGATCTGGGGACATCCGGAATGTGGTGTTTGGAATGGGGCCCTGCTTGGGGCCTGCCTGGGCCGTCCATTTGGGCTCCTCAGCCTGCATGGAGCGACTGGGGCGGCCTGAACATTTGGGCTGTGAGGAGGCAGGGACAGAACGGGCGGGGGACCGGGGGTCGGGGCCAGGGTGGAACCATGCGGGCTGGGCGGGGTGGCCGTCCTCTCGCAGGGTCGGGCACCTGCACTTACAGGCAGTCATTGATTTAAGTAGGGAGTAAAAACGTCTGTGATGCTGCACAGTCTGATCATTGGAAGGGGCTGGCCCTGAGTGCCAGCCCCTGAATCTGCTCCCACTCATCTGTCTGCATGACACGCCTTTCCTTTTCACTGGGCTTGATTAGAAGATGTGTATTGAAACTTGTTTGGGGTTAAAAAGTGTTTTAGAAACTTCTTCACATTGGTTTTGGTCTGTGAATTTTTGAATCATCTAGAGAATATGAGTTCTTTGATGAAAAGTACTATTTTGTGTTATGAACCAGAAAGTAATGGCCTATCAGACTATAGAAAGTGGTCTTACGCATCTATCTTTAATCTTCTTGTGTAAGTGTTCTAGACACTGTAATTTCCAGTAACAATAATGGAATAAATACCTCATTAACCCCTTTAAAGCTCCCAATACCATGACAACATTTAAATGAAGAGACACTGAGGCGGGCATTGTTCAAGTCAGACAGCGGGCCAGAAAGTTAAGATGGAGCTGAACCATCAAAAGCATCAATACGGTAACGAATACGGTCTTATTAAAATAAAAAATGGGCAAATATCCTTGCTAAATTTAAAGAGAAATCCAAAGGGAAAAAGCTTCTCAGATACATAAATTATTTCACCTTTGAAATCAATGTGAAATAAAAGGCAGAACTGCACCCACTAAGTTGTTGTGGGATGCCTTCCCTGCAGAGCTGAACTCACAGAGCCGGAGACACCCTGTTTATGCATTTCTGATAGATAATAATTCTACCAATATTGCACCGTTCTGGCCATAAATTAATAGTCTGACATACTAATACCCATTGTAGCACCAAATGTCATGGATATTTATTGAATGGGAAGTAAAAGTGCAATATCTAGTTTGAGCAGAATATTCCTATAGCAATAAAAAGGTATAGATTTGGCTTTAGGGAACAATTCCCTTGGCTGCAATGACTCTCAAAGAAAGCAGGCTCAAAAATATGAAGAATTTAATTATTAAATACAGGTGAATGGTAAAAGTGCCAAGATAAAAATCAAGGAGTAGGGAGGGGAGATACTGCTTGGCAGCTCATTTGCGCTTGCAACGTGGTAACAGGGCCTGCGGCGAATCCGGCTCAGAAAGACGGAACTGGGGAAGGCAGATTCAGCAGTAGCATCCCTACAGTTACTGTGCAAACTAACCTCTCCCTCGGTCATTTCTAGAGGCTTCTGCCCTACCTGCCCTCACCCTCCTAAAAGGCAGGTTCACAGATTCCAATAACCCACCCAGACAATAAGCCGCCGTGGCTGGCAAATTGCCCATCAATGAGGGGCGCACTGCAGCTCCCGCCCTGCCCCCTGGATCTACGGAGGGCATCCGGGCTTTGGGGCAGGAGTTGCTGGCCTGCCCCCTGCACTGTGGACCCTGCTCTTGCCTTGTCCAGGAAGGGCAGCCTCCAGGTTGCTTCCAGTTTTTGTGTCTCCATGTGGACGGTCAGCGACAAGCAGCACCGAAGGGGAACCACTGGGGCTTCACAACTATTTTGCATAGCCGTGTTCGAGCCCACAGCAGGTGCCCTGAAAAAGCAGTGACTTTGCACACATCTCTTGCGCTGCATCACCTGATGTGATTCCTTTGACAGGCTGCAGAGTACCTTCTTGCACGGGGCACGTGACAGAGGCCTTCCCCCCGTCTATTCTAATCTCTGAATATTTGCTCTGGATTCTGCGGCCTCATCAATAAGCAGTCAGCATTTGATCGCAAAGTCTAAGTGGCAATGCTAATCCGTACACGCGCGGAGAAACATCTTTATGATTCCAGTAGAGACGCGTGAAACAAGCAGAAGTCAATTTTACGAGTATAATGGCCAGCCACGTCCACTCAATGCCTACCGAAAATGGCCTTTCTCGAACCGGTTAATTAGGAGAAAAGAGCTGCCAGAGTGGGCACGTGGGGATCCTCCGAAGGGGAGCGTGATTAACGTGCTCTGTTAAGAAACAAACAAACAATTATTGGTGGCCACTAGGAATGTAGAACATAAAGTTCCGGCTTAAAGCACACTTTAAAATCTTTTATTATCATACAATTTCATAAGTCATTAGTTTTCGGGCTTAAAAAAATTACAAAGCACTCCAATAGCAAACTGACAAACCAATTTACGTATTGGAGCCACACAATATTTTTGCGTGGAAATTTCAAACACTTGGGGTGTGCATGTCAACATTTGCATGATTTCATGTTTCTTGTTCAACCATGACTCCAAAATAAACGTTTTAACATTCTAATTCCATGTGCTGAATCAGCCCTGAATGCCTTGTGAGCTGTGATGCCCAGCACACTCCAGTGGCCTCATTTTAAAGCACCGGTTGAGTTTTCTGGATGTTTCCATAATTCACTAACAGCCTACCTGGAAGTACAGTGGGAACAATTGTGCACAGTCCTGAAGGGTGCAGCCAGTGCCTGGTCTACTCATCCCGGAGCCTTTGAATCAATGGGAGATGAGTTAGATCACCACTGGACGCAACCCAGTATTTATAAACATGTGAGCCACTTTCTGAAACAATTCAGTCCCTTCTCTCTATTACATTTATTCATGATTGGTGTGCAGACCCAGGCATCCTTTTTTTCTTTCCTTTAGTTAATCAGCTCATAACTTGCATCACACACCAGCCTATAACTGGAGCCACTGTGACGGTGCTCATTCTGCTCCGAGCCATGAAACTCGCTGCCCCCCTCCTGGGCAAAAGCGTCACTGCACCACGGACACGGCCTTCCCCGGCTGGACAGAAGAGGAAGCTTCTTCCACGCAGCACCCACCAGAGTTCGTTCCAGCATCCCCGCTGCTGCGTGTGAGCGATTCTTTGGTTGCTGCTGCTGGCCGGCCGGCCAGGCCCTCTGGGAGCTTCACGGCCCCTTCTTCACGCTGGAGATGCCCACTGTCTGCTCCTGTGCTGCATCCGTCCCTCCTGAGCAGGGTGGCGCATCTTGGCTGGGTGCCCCCGCTTTGGCTGTCCTGCCTTGGGCGTCCTGCTAGCAGAGGGAGCTGGCCTCCGTGCGGCTTCTCTGAACTCACAAACTACTCCGTGTGAGGAGTTCGCTCGCTAGACTGTCGCTCTTGCTGCTGCAGCAGCCACACTGGTTAGAACCCAGTAAGCCGTGGCCTTTTGCTGGCCCAGCTGGTTGGTGTCTCGTCTCCGTGTCACAGTGGTCCTGGGGGGCCTTCACCCTCTCTGTGTCTTGGGTCACTCTGCCAGCTCTGCAGGCGAACGCGCGGGAGGATCCAGTGGGAGGCCCGGTCCTCCAGCCACCAGGTGAGTCCCTCTCCCTCACCTGGTCCATCTGCTGCCACCTTTTGCAGCCCCACAAACATGCTGCTTGGCCCCACAGGTCTGCCAAGGACGGGGTCCCGTGGCCCTTATTTAGGCGGGAATCAAATCAACACTAATCCCATTGGCACCAACCAGCGAACAATGCCATGGCCTGCCTTGGAGAAATGGACGGATGTGGTCTGGAGCTCAAACTATACTCTGCGGAGGAGAGGAACTGTCTTAACTCACGCAGAGGTTATGGCCACAGGCTGTTCCGCACATGTGGGGATGCTGTGCAGTGGGAAACAGGAGGTGCCTTTTTTTTTTTTAATATGCCTCGATTGCCTTGCTTGACCTGTTAGAATAATATTGGCGCACCATGGAGCTGATCCCAGGTCCGTGTCAGACAAATGAGGCCCAACCTCTCTTCTTTCTGGTACATCAGTCGGCCTGAACTCTCAGCCCCAGCCCTGCTCCTCTAATGGCACACTGACAAAGCCGGAATAATCCCCAGGTTGAGCTAATCAAAGGTGAAAAGGGAGAATCAGTAAGTGTCGTATCCTTTTGCCACTTTCATCAATCCGGCTAACTGAATTTGAGCTAAAGCTTGGTAAATTTTCTGCAAAGGGAAATTAATATGTAACACATCTGAGGCCTGGTGCAGCCCTGTAAAATTGGAAAGGCTGCATTATATCAGAGGGCGATTACTGAGGGGACGAATCGCAGAGGCCACGTAATCAGAAAGCATCTTCCGCGCATCTCACCGGCACTTCGAGGTGCACCTTCACCCACACCTTGGAAGCAGAGGCGAAAGCCTTCCCATCTCTCGCTGGAATATATTCCGTTGCCCATTTCTGCTGCCCACACATGATTGAATCAATTCAATTACCTAAGAAAATACATATTCAGGCCATGAAGATCCTCTGGATGGAAAGGAGATTAAAAAAAGACAAAGAAATCTGTACTTACCCAATAATAAGTTTCATTTGGAAGAGGTTTGAAAACAATTCTCCCTCGTATTTGTCCCTGTCAGGTCACATTATTCACAAATGAAGTTTACACAATATCAATTCAGTTTCAATAAAGGAAGGCTGAATCTCGGCACATGAGTGCTGAATTTACCAAATCATAATCCTTGAGGGGACCCCGGTGGCTTCCAAATATTTTCCAGTCAGAGGTAATCAAAAGCAGACTGCTGAATACTAATACATTCAATTTCACCCCTTTTGTTCGCATCTGTTCCCTTATAATACTATTTTTCTACACTTTCAGTCCACTGATGATGGCACCCTATTCTGGAATAGAAATGGTTGGTCTGGGGAGGAAAGGCTATCCAGTAACTTGGGCAGCTCGGGGAAATGGAATATTTCAACACATTTTCTATTTTAAAAATCAATTTGTTGATTAATAAACCAGGGAGCAGCCTTCCCGTCCGATACCATTACTACTCCCCTAATTTCCCGGCCTTCTAATGCACAGTTCGTCAAACTGGTTTCTTCCATCACCTTCTTAAAGCAAGGAAACAATTTGCCTGTCTTTTTTATTTGAGTTACTGAATATGGGGAAATGAAGAAATGGAAGCTGCGCCAAGCACCCCTGCAAGAAGCCAAGCTCTTTCCTCGAATGGATCCTGCTTCTGCTCTCGAGATTAGTGCTAATCCCCTCTAATTACGATTGGTCGGAGCCACACCGAGTCATCCGCGTCCATGATTAGATGCAGGTTCAGGCACATGCCATCCAGCCCTAACGGTAATTAATTATTCTCATTTGCCCGGCAACTGAACACATACAGAAAGCGTTTCCACCTTCATTTCAAGACATTAATTAGGAGAATAGAGTGATTGTTTTTGCCTCACCAAAACAAGAGGAAATGCATCGCCAAAGAAATACAGGACTTTGCTGCGCATAAACTTTGTGTGCGCGCTCATGTATCTGCACATGGGGAGGCTTCTCCCCAGGGATTTGGGTGCCTCCAGTCCAGCCCAGTCTCCTTTCCATGTGCAGAGCTGTTGATGGTCACTGTCAAGCCACCTTCTCTTTCCCTCCAGCCCTGAGTTGGACTAGGCAGCCTTTCCTGCAGGGGATGCTTCCAGATGGAGGACAGTCCTCTGCCGCCATGGCACGGCATGGGGGAGCCGCACGATGCGGGGCGTGCAGGCCGCATTCGCAGGCTGAGCACAGCAAGCGCGCCAGGAAGGAAAATCGTTTCCCTAAGCAGTGTCAGGCCAGGCTCCTGTGAAAACAGCGCTTCAGGTGGGTCTGAGGTGAGGCAGCAACAGGGGGAATGAAACCTGAGTAGGGCTGGGGGGAGGGAGGGGAGGGCCACCGGCTCGGTGGGAAGGGCAGCGGGCAGGGAGCCACCCCGGTTGGTGTCCTTGAGGTGCAGCTGAGCTGCACATTTGGCCTGGGGGGCACATGTGATGGGTGCCCTGCGGGAAGCCTGTCGGTTGTCATTAGCGTAGAGAAAATGCTCCGGCTGCAGAGGTTCAGGTGAAACAACTACCTGGCTTTTGGGTGGAAGAGAGAGTTAGCCAGCATCAACCGGCACCCGGCCAGGAAGCAGGAGGAGGCGCCTGGACACCGGAAGCATGGCACGCCCTGCTCTCCCCTGGGAAGGGTGGTTGCTTTGTCACCATCACGTGCTGCATCTTGAGGTCCGAGCTCTTGGGCATCTGCAGCTATCCATGTCTTGCTCCTTGCTTTCCTTGGGTCTCAGCATTGAGCATGCAAGCAGCTGCTGACGTTGAACCGAGAACGTCCACGCGGCACTCTTGACCAGCCCATGGGCGCTCATCACCTGTCTTCCTTCCAGGGAACCCACGGCAGCCCGGAGGGTCCTCCTCACAGCAGTCCGTGAGGGAGCTTAGAGGGAGTGACGGTCGAGTGGGGACCAGACCAAACCTCCCAGGCCCCAGTCCAGCCGTCCTGCCACCGAAGGGGCTGCCTGCCTTTAGGGGTTGCCCTTCCTTGGTTGACCTTCCCCATGTCTTTCTTACAGTGGAATCCATCTGTCGGGGAGCGTGGGCAAAAGAGGCCTCATTGGATGAGCTGAGAACAAGGTGCGTCCTTGGGGAAACAGAGGTGGCTCCAAACACCGAGGAGGCTCAGCTATCTCAGTGCAGACTTTGGCAGCGGGTGCAGCCGCCTCACGTTCCGCTCCAGAGGAATCTCCAGGGTGAAGTGCCTAATGACAGGGGAGTGCCGTGAAGTGGAGGCTGCCCCCTGTGGCGCTGCCACGAAGTGTCCACATTCCCACGTCCCCGGTTCTGAAGAGTGCTCTGCGACTGTGCTCCTTTCATCCCCCTTCCTGGACGGTGCTGTGTGTCAATATTCACAAGTGAGGGGGTGTCACACGGAGGTGGGCAGAGACCTGTTCTCCCTGCAGAGGAAGGCAGGACGCGCTGCAACGAAGCCAAGCTCAGGGAACCCAGGGCCCGTTGGATGCCAGGAAGCACTTCCTGACAGTCGGGACCCCGAGGGCGTGGAATGGGCTCCCATGGGAGGTGGTTGAGGCCCCACTGGTGCGGGTATTCCAGGATAGGCTGGACATCCACATGGGGGGCATGTCGTGAGCAGAGCCTGCTGGAGCTGGGGGTCAGACTAGATGGCCCATGAGACCCCTCCTGACTCGCTCTGTTTCTATGTTTCTAAGTGAAAATGGAGATGCTACTGCGTCAGAGGGTGGAGCAGTGGGAGCTGAGCTGAGGACAACGGCCTCGGGAATGGTTGTCTGGCCATCTTCAGAGCTGGGTTGGACCAGAGGGACTGTGTGGCCTGTGAGAGAAGTCAAAGCACATTTGATGGAGCCTCCTCTGCCGGGTCTTTCTGGCTGCCCGAAGGGGGCTGGGTGGGCCCCTCTCTGTCCACGCATGTGGGGCCAGTGCCACCCACTGGGTGACTGGCCGCAGACAGGCAGATCTAAGGCCTACCCAGGGGCATCGCAGCAAAGTGGCGATAGGTCGCTCCACGTGAGAGGCTGCTGTGAGTGGACTCACAGAGAAGTGCACTTCACTGCGGCCGGTGGCCCTCGCCTCTGTGCCACTATTTTGGATCATGGTGCCGGTGAAACGTATTGCCCAAAATGGCTGGAAAGAAATTTTATTCATAGCCCACAGTATTGGAAAAGAACAGCCCACATTGCGGAGCATGAAATCTCCATGTTTCCCTCGTTCCATCATTAAACCACAACCGAGTCCCATCGCAGCCAGGCTGGCCTGGCACGACACGAAACCATCTACACGACATTAACCTCACGCTGCTCTAAAAATGGTTTAGCACTTTGTGGAATTATGCTCGGGCAAACCAAACATTCTTTCCTAATGCAACATTCACTACTCATTGAGAATCGTCCATCTAGTATTTTGGGACAAAATGATATTAAAACGATGGCTAAGTTAGCCATTCAGAAGTGTAGTGTTTTAAGATTGCGGTTGTTCGAGTTATCCTTGTGTGAGACAATAGTTAGGCAATGCTAGCTGGAAACACCTCATGGCCGGGTGGGGGAAGAATCCCCCTCATGTGATTCGGCATACATGATCTAACGCATTGCTTGGGCCAATGTACCGTGCAAATAGCGCTTAGGGCTAACGTTAAAAAGTTGCACAAATGGGATGAATGAGTGTTTAAGGTTTGTGGCGTTTTAAGGCTCCGTGGTGTTTCCTAAAAGCAAACCTTCTGTTTATGTAACGATTTGCTATGTTGTTATCCTGACTCCTTGGGTGAAAGCAAGGAAACACAGGTTCAACCCTGCACGGCGTAGGACGGTGTTTACGTATTAGAATGCAAAATAAAGTATCGCTTTCTTTATCTTTTTTCCAGATTTGACATTGGCTATTTAACCTCAGAACTTTCCTACCTGAGCGTTGTTTGATTGGCAGCTGTCAGTATCTTTTTACAATATTAGCCCTTCAAGAAACAAACACGGTGCCGCTGATCTACGGTTGATGGTGCACCAGCCTTACTCGCCCTGTGCTTTTAGGTTCCAGCCCACAGAAGTCTTTTCACCAGCAAGGAGCCCAGCCATTCCGTTCTGGGTCATCTTTTAAGACCAAAGTGATGTAAGATGGAGGCTGTTTCCAAGGCCCATTTGAGCAGCTTGGATGCTCGGACCCTGCAGAGGACTCGGGCTCCCCCAGGGGACCAAAAGAATATGACAAGTTTAAAGAGAATTTGGCTGTTTGGCAGATCCAGAGCAAGCTGCTGCAATCAGACTTGGAATATTTGGGAAGCATGGCAGAAATCGGTCTGCTAACCTCTCTCTGGTTCTGCATGCGGTCATAATTTGCCTGTGATTCGTGGCTACCTGTGCACCTATTTGGGCCAGGCACACAGTTGCCAGCTTCCCTCCTAGCTCCTCTGCTTTGCCTTCTGCTTGGCCCACTGGCTTAAATAATTTACCAACACCCTCCTCCAAAAAACGAAACAACCCCCCACTTCAGGTCCTGGCTGCTTTCATCAGGGCCAGCCTAGTCCATTTCTCATTTGCATGTAAAGTGCAGTCAATGTGAATTGATCAAAACCAAATTAACAGCCATTGGTTCCAATACTTTCCCTGTTTACACATTAGTTTTCTACCTTTAACATATAGATGTATTGAATTCAGCTTAGTACCCTGAGCATGACTGCTTTGGCCTTTAAAAGAGAAACTTATCTGTAATTAAAATCATGCACAAGTTTTAGTGGAAGCTGTTTACTGCCCACAAAGAAAGCTGATTTTAAAAATGAATAGATTTCCACACCGCAGTGGATATGTTTCATTCTGAGTTAAATCCCCAAAATTATAGCATTTGAAGCCAAACAAGCATCTGGCCACATAAATGTCATTGTACTTGGGCTCAAGATAGGTTTTAAAAAGCCTCGATCGATGGCTTCCAAAGCCAAGATGGCAAACAGGCCCTGCAGTCGCCCATTGCGAATTCTTGCCTCCTGCACTCACAAAAACATATACTTTGGATATACATCTCCCAGTATTTAGCATAAGTAGTTTGCTACAGTGTTGAGATGAAAAATCATGCAGGCATAAGAATTAAAGCCCCAAAACAGATGTGGCACACTGACTAGAAGAATATGTTTGATACTGAAATGCATTGAGAAGTATCTATTGTTCTCAAAATGGCAATTACTAGAGCTTCCTTATACATTTAACCACAGTATAATGATGTGTGCTACAGAAAATATTGCAATAACTGTTCTTCATATACAATATCTGCATAATCAGTAATATAGGTTATTCTTACAGCCGATAATGTGATGTTTCCTAGAATCAAATAGTTTCCCAGTGTATTTACTGCAATTAACTGCATAAATATGAAAACCAAGATAAGGCTTTTCCACAGAGGGTACCCAAGTACAGTATCCAAATTGAACCTTCAGTCATTTAGGGCAAGTGTTTCCTAGAAAGTAATTATGGGGATAAAGCTGTTTAATGGAGCTATAAAAATAGCTGAAATTTCCCCGATGAACTTTGATTTGGGGATCTGAAAAATCTGTTTGTGAACTGGGGGCCCCAGTTTAAGAGGTTCTGGCCTACCGTAGGCTGTCTGGGAAAACTGCTCCGCCCTGATCGGCCCCAGGAGGGACAGTCTCCACAGCACAGGCTTGATCGAAGCCCCCAGTCCGGGGCCGCCCGGCTCCGCTGCGGCCTTCTCCAACTGCGGCAGCTCCATCAGGCAGACCAGGACTGTGTGCCCGGCTGAAGGTCCAGGCACGGTCTCATCCAGGAGCAGCAGGAGAGGCCCCAGGCCTCTTCGCACGCTTGCATGTAAAGAAAGGCCGCAGCGCTGCATCTGGCTACAGCTCATGGTCCAACAAGCCGCAGGGCCTTAGCGGGAACAATATGGTGTGAATAAAAGTGGGCTTTGTTGGACTCTGGAGGTCCAAAAACGCAAGGAACAAGAAACAACCCACCCAGATGGCCCGGGAGGATACAGTGGATTTGTGTGCATGATTGTATCGCAGGCTGCCAACTTCTGCCTTCTGTGACCTTTGAATGTTCATAGAGAATCCTCCAATTCTCGTCCCAAAAGAATTGTGGGAAGGCTTGCTGGGCCTGAGGTCGTCCTCAGCTTGTCTGTCCTTGTCTCCCACAGAGAGGACGATGAAGAAGGCCTCTGGGCAAAGCCTGTCGAGGTGCCGTGCGAGACCCATCTGCACTTGAGGGCCTTTCTGAAGTTTCCAAACACCGTTAGTGCCACGGAGAGAGAGGAACGCGGATGCGGTCTTCAGTAAATGTAGCATGCCATGCCATCTTGACGATGGTTTGTGATCATGACATTTTAAAAAAGTGGCTTTTCTATCCTTTGCTAAAGTATTGTCGTAGAGGGTTGTGACAGAGGTAAACGAAGAAAAAGGCAGAAATGTCACCTGTCTCCCCAGGCAGCTCAGGATGAAAAATTGAAGAGGAACCTATGTGGATGAAATCATTTGTAGCTGCTAACTGTGCACCCACCAGTGTGACCAGAATTCGGTCCCAGATTCCTGCAGTAGAGTCACATGGTCATGTGAAGCAGAGATTACGGAATGGCGCTGGGACTGTGACAAAGGGGCATGTGGGCTCTGGCCCCATCACCTACTCGGTGGGGCTGATGGATGGGGAGCCACGCTCTTGAGACGGCCTTTGAAACGCCCCCATGTAGAAACAGACCTGAAAACCCTTCTGAGGAATTTACCCTCCTCCAGGGTCTCTCGAGCCATAATTAATCGTACAGCATGAGTCTGAATATGGACTCCTGCGGGAGATGATAAAAAATGCCTTGCAGGACTGGGCCAGATGACCAACCCTGTGGAAGAAGTTCAGGGACCAGGCGACCCTTTTCTCCCAACCTCACTTACATGGTTGAAATCCCTGCAGCACGTTTTTCACGGTGGATGTAAAATTCTATGCAAGAACAGCTCCTGCCCGGAGTATTCCTTTTCTGTGTGATTGCACCTGTCGAAAGGACCAGCCCCCCCCCCCCCAGTACTTGGAGATATTCATCCTTTTCACTCGTAGTTTAAAGTGTTTTTTGCATCCCAAATTGGCAAGCTGAGCAGCTAATACATATGTGGGGATGTGCCAAAACTGGGCAACCTGACTCAGTTGAGCTTGAAGGATTTCCTGCTCAAGGTGCAGTGAGTGGGGAGGCAATTCCTCGGAGCCTGAAATGGAGGAATTGGTGGGTGCTTCCTGAGGTTTCCCAGGCCAGCCATGGGAGCAGCCGCTCTGGAAGAGGAGGGAGAGCAGGTGCCAGACCCGTCCTTGATCCCATGAGGGGCCATCAGGAGATGCGTGTCATCCAGTCCCGGGCGGGCCTGCATGGACTATGCCAGCCAGCACTCCACCGGCGAGAGCCATGGGGGTGGCGTGGCAGAATTCCCGGAAAGGGGGGGACTGAGGAGACACTTCCCGGCTCGGTTCGACTCTTGGCACCAGCAGAGACTTACCCTTTCAGCTCGGCAGAAGGCTATTTAGGACAACACTGTCTTGTCAGCAGTGAAGTGTGAATAAAGCTCTGTCTTGCAAGGATTGTCTTGCACTTCAGAGACAGCAGGAAAGGAGGGAAGGGGCCAGCTCACGACACAATGCTCAAAAGCAGCTCAAGATTATTTTTTCCATGGGCCTCGCTCTTGAAGATTGGCCACGATCTGCACCTCATTAAAACCATGTCAGGGAAATGTGTGCAAATTTAGCCAATTTTGGAATTACTTCTAGTGTGTTTTACATAAAATTTGCCAATGTGTGCAAACTGTGCTAGAGATCCATGTGATTTTTGCTTCCAGTTTGTGCAAATTGGCTGATTGTATGCACTTTTCCTTAGCTTTTTTTTAAGGCACAGATCGTGGGGCATCTTGGAAAGGGAAGTCTGTGAGTGGCTCAGCTTGTGCACGGCGAGCGGGTGCAAGCACAGGGCTGGTGTGCTGGAATCCAGGTGGGCAAGTCACGCTCCCTGGCCGTTCTGCGAGGGGCCAGCAGCACCCACGGCAGCCATTCCTGCAGCGTCCACAACACGTCCACCGTTCGGCATGGGGGGCTTTGGAGCCTTGTGAGGCGCAGTGGACGGGAATGCTTACCAGTCCCCACCTGGTCTCTGCTGAGGAGTCAGGGAAGCCAACGTGAATAAGCGACTGAGGAACAAAAGCGGACGTTGGACAGGTGCTATTTCACTCTTGTTCCCAGTCTGTGATAAATGCTGATTAATGTTCTGTTCATTTAGAGACTTAAAGGAAACATCTGTGAAGAAGGATGTGGACCCTGCCAAAAAGCCCATTGAGGCTGCAGCCTTCCTTGGATACACACTCAGCTGAAGTAATGGGAGAGGGGAAGCACAGAGGTGCGCACACAGACTCGCTCATTCCTCAGCCGTGTAACTTTGCGGCACAAGTCATTTATAACCCTTGGAAAATGGTCGTCTTCTCAGTGGTGGCAGATTCTTCTTCCAGCCAACAGACAGAGCTCAAAGGAACCAAAACACCTGGCTTTTATCCTTGAATTCTGCCCCAGCATTCTTCCTCCTCCCTCCCTCCTTCCTATTGCATTGGACCCAGAAGGACAGGGGCTTCAGCACTGTGATTGGCTTGTTTGTGCATGTCAATCAATTGGACAACTTCATGCAGCAAACATGCTAACTCATGATTTCCACAAACCAGACATTAAGGAAGGCAATGGAACAAAAAGAGTATTCTGAGTACAGTCTTGAATTTGGGGGACTGTTTTCCCTCTAGAGAAAGGCCGACTCGTGTATCAGAGGCAGCAGCTTAAAAAACGGAAAGGGAAGCTCACGGGCCCTTTGCTGGTTCCGGGTGGGTCTGTGCACATGAACATATGACCAATAAGTCTAGGATATTCCCCAGACATTTCCCTGGAGACCAAGGCCAAGTTCATCCACACGACAGTGTTCCTGACTTTAGTATATGTGAGTGTGAAAGCTGGACAGTGAAGAAAGTGGACAGGAAGGAAATGGGTGCGTCGGAACAGGGTGGTGGAGGAGAGTTCTGCATATACCCCGAATACCCCGGACCACCAGAAACACAAACAAGTGGGACTCTGTAAGCAAAAATGACAAAGGTGTGGCTGTCATACCTGAGCCCATCATGTGAAGGTGAGGCTCCCTGGAGAAGACGATCATGCCAGGGAAGGTTGAAGGCAGAGGAGGAAAAGGAAAAGCCAAGCTGAGATGGAGCCGTTCCACCAAGAGAGCCGCAGCCTTGAATTGATAACTGCTGAGCAGGGCTGCCAAGGAGGGCTTTCCTTCACTGGGTCACTATAAGTCAGAGATGACTTGGCAGCACGAAGCAGCAACGGGCTGGAGAATAATTGAAGTCTGGGACAAGTCAGGAACCATGCTAAACTCTGCATCCACCTCTGTATGTGGTGACTTGTTGTACATCGCTGGTAGCCCATGACTGGAGCTGTCCATTCAGGAGAAGAATGCAAAGCTGTGTGAATACGAAGACTGAACACCTGAAGCCTCATTGCCCCAAAAGTCGGAATATAGAAACACTTCTAGATGGATAACTTACTGAAATATTGCATCAAGGGGCGCAAACATCAGTGCAACTTTTTGAAAACCATTTTATATAATAGAATGGTTAACCAAGCAACATGCTTTTGCTCAATGAAATTTTGAGCATTGATCTTGCCGTCCTCTTTTAACGAGATCTAACTTCTCCTGCCACTGATTAAGTTGCAAAAATACTTGGTTAGAGAAAAAAAGGGATTCTTTTGTGAAGAATCACTACTCCTCCAAAATAAAAAGCACACTAAATTGAATTGTGCTCTTTCAGTGATATTGACAAGTCCACAAATGTGATCAATTCTTAAAGTTGGCCCCAAATTGCACCTTTGCTATTTCCTCGATTTGTTGGCAATAGTTTTCATATCATGTACAGAACAGAGAAAATGGCAATCTAATTAGATCCAAAAATCCAGATTTGAAGATAATTTAGATCATAATTTATTCTGACTATGGATCTTGCTGACACTTAAGGCAGTGAGGTAATGTCAGGAAGCCCCTCTGAACCACTTCACGCAGGCTCTTGAGAAGCTATCCAACAATGAAGATTAAACATTAGCTGATTACCGACAAGTAATTAACAATGTCAACGAAACACAGAAACTGAATTAATAATAATTATACCATCAACACGATGATCATCTTGTAGAGAATCCCAGAGAAGAGGAGAGGTTAATTACTCACTCCTGGCAGAACACCACCAAGCCGACCGCAGTCATGCCTCTGGATGGTGTTAACTGCCAGGCAGATAATTAATTAACATCATAATTGTAATGCAGCCAGCATGAAAATATTGAGTTATTACACTATTTCCTTTCTATTACCTACTCCAGACGCTACAACTTCAGGGTTTGCACAGATGGGGAGTATCCCTCGCAGTCTGCTACACGGAATGGCGCCCAGGCCTGGCGGTGGCAATGTCCCAAGCCCACTGCCTGTGCCCCACTTTGGCATAACGGCCCTCTGGCTGCCACACCCCTCGATAGCTCCTCTCTTGGGGGCTGGGATGCACAAAGACCATGTCCCTCGTGGTTGGCGTGCTCTTGCTCAGATTGGACGGGTTCCGTCGCGGCAACTGGCTTCCTGCCTATTGTGGGCCCTCTATCCCTCGCAAGCTTTTTCACTTTCCTTTCTAACACTGCAGGTCCTTCTTCACACGATCCCTCCTTGAAGCAGCCCGTCATCCTTTTACCTCTTCTGTATAGTTCTGCCCTATGGTGTTTCCACCTTCTCTTTCTTTTTTCCTGGTCACACAGTACGTTCTCTGTTGGTCTTTCAGGATGCCTGATCTAGGTTTGCATTCCCCATTAATTTCTTGCATCTCCTGAAAGAGGCCTCTTGTTTTTATTTATTTATTTATCTATTTATCGAAAGCTTTTCTATACAGTCCCATCACAGACGTCTCAGGCCAGTTCACAACAGAGTAATACAAGAAAAGGAAAAGGAAAAGAAGAGTAACGGTTGCACAGCATCCAATGTTAAAATATGAAACCACTACATAAAACAAGTTGACAATTAAAATACTGGGAGAATAAAACAGTTTTCACCTGACGCCAAAAGGAAAGAAACGTTGGCACCAGGCAGACCTCTGCGGCTTTTCCATTTCTGTTACTCTCTTCTATTTCTTTGCAATGGCTATTGGCACACCCTATTTTTTGTTCTATAAGATGTGCTTTCCCCCCTCAGAAGAAAGGGGAAATGTCTGTGCGTCTTATAATGTGTGTGTGCAGTAAGTCTGTCAGATGTGCAGCCCATGGGGAAGTGATGGGGAATGTGCCTGTGATTATGTGCCCATTTGAGTCAGAGTATTTTTTTTCTTGTTTTCCTCCTCTAAAAGCTAGGTGCGTCTTATGGTCAGGCGTGTCTTATAGAGCAAAAAATACAGTAGTTCCTTTTGGCTCCATGTTGAAAAGTTGCGTTCAGGATCCTGAGCCTATTTCAGATGACTTTTGATTGTGTTTCTTGCCTGTCCTCAGCCATTGTGAGAGTTTCTCCTGTCATCCTTCCAGGCGTTTCCTTTTTTTCCCTACGGGAATTCTCTTTTTGAATTCTTCCCTGATAATGCAACTGGTTGCAGTGCACTTTCCCTCTTCCTCCTCCTCCTCCTCTGTTACAGTGCATGTATAGCCACCTTTCTCATCCTCCCACGAGGAACCCAGGTTGGCTTGCATACATCCATTTTATCCTCGGGGGAGACTGAGGGGGAGGCTCTCTCAAAGTCCCCCTGTGAGCCTTGTGGCCAGGGGAGCCCCAGTTCCAGGTCTCCCACTCCTCATTCCAGCCCTCAGTGACTGCACCAGCTCTCAGTTCTTCAAGTTCACAGTCAGTGGAGTCCATCTGTTCTTTGGGTGGACTTAAAATTCCCCCTGAATGTTATTTGAGTTGTAATCCAGCCCTCTGCCTCTGTTAGCGATCTTTTTTCGCTCTATTGTGATTTCTGATACCAAGAATTTGTGGTCTCCCGGTCTTGTTCTGGCAGCAGGAATGCAGCTTCTCCACTTCTTACTTCCAGTTACATCATCTATTGGATCTTGGTATTTGCCATTGGGAGAAGACCAGGTGTACAGTGATCTCTTAGGTTGCCTGTGCTGAGGAAAAAAAGGGCCCTGGTGTGTTTTCTGATCATGAGAGAGACAGGCAGGACTGGCAAAGTCCTGCTTTAAAAAATCTTTGCTGTAGGTGCCGCCTTGCAACGCAGAGTGAGCCCGTCTCCAGTCAGGAACGGGTGTTCCAGTCAGCCTGCACAGCACAATTATACGTTTAGCCTTTATGCAATGTAATGATTAGCAGCAGAAAATATCACAGCAGGATACATTGCTCAATAAAAGCAGGACACATCAAACAGAATCAGCAGGAAACAGTCTATTACTTTTTGTACACGGTTATCTTGCCCCACCCTTATCACTTCTTGGGGCATCTGGTATTAAAACATTTGCTTGCAGGATTACAGCTCTGCCCTTCTTGAGCAAGGTCTGTTTTATAACTTCAACCCTGTTGTGTCTCCCTGGCGGACAGAACAGCTCTGCCCTTCTTGAGCAAGGTCTGTTTTATAACTTCAACCCTGTTGTGTCTCCCTGGCGGACAGAACACTAAGTAACTGACCCTTGCTATTTGGTCATCAGGAAAAAAAATGTTTGATTCTTCACACAGATTGTTGGTGTCACAGAGTTTTCCGAGCTGTTCTCCTGCTCCATTCCTGACCCCAGATCCTGACATTGATGCTTGCTTTGCTTCCTGCTTTTGCATTCCGGCCACCCATGATGACTGGCATGTCCTTTTTGGTGTCTCATCAATTTCTTCTGGGACACTTGCACAGAAATTTCTTCCTCAGCATCTGTTGCTTGAGCATAAATTTGAATGCTGGTTATCTTGATAGGCTTTGCACAAATTCTGACATATCTTATTTGGCTGGGCCTTGTCTTTCAGCCCATTTCTGCATCTGCCACATCCGCCTAAGGCTTAGGGCCACTCTGTTTCTTCAGAGCTTGTCATTGCTAGAGTAGAATTCTTTGTGTTCTCCTGATTGAGAATCCCAGTCCACTTTAGTTGGCTCACACAAAGTACGGCAGTGTCGATCATTCTGTTCCTTGCATTAGGGTTTCTAGTGTGTCCTGATTAACACGTCTCACATTTCCTGTCCCAATTGTACGTGTTGTCCTGCATTAGACATTCTTCACCATGCAAGTCAGCCACTAGACTTCCTTTCAGCTTTGATCTATTTCCGTCTTTAGTGACAGTGCTATTCATGCCTGTTCTCTGTTCTTCCCCAGTGGTTGGTTGAGTGCATTCTGACTGGGAGTTGCATCCTTTGGCTATCTCTGGTTTCACTTTGGATGGTTCCATCACAGGGTTTACAAGGTAAGAAGTGGCTTATCAGCACCTTCTTCTGTGCAGTACTAACCAGAGATGGCTTGAGCATCACTGCCATTGTCTGTGGAAGATCCTCCACCAGGGTCACTTTCACCTGCCACTGCTGCCCAGTAGCTGCCCCTCAGGAGTTTCTCTGCCCCCATCACAACTAGAGAGATCCATTCCCTTCTGCTAAGGTGACCATTCCTCCCAAAGAGGGTGGGTGCATCTTACGTCTAGCAACTCCCAAAGAGGGTGGGTGCATCTTACGTCTAGCAACTCCCAAAGAGGGTGGGTGCATCTTACGTCTAGCAACTCCCCTTTGAATTGGTTTGGCATCTCTGCCTGGGTGACTCTTTCATGTATGAATATATACAAGGAGCATCGAAGATGAAATGCCTGGAAGAGGACTGCATTTTGCTTGCGTATGAATGTGGCACAGGGTTAATGAGCCTGAACATATGAGAAAGTGGGACATGTATCCGAACAGCTTGCTCTTCCTTTATAAAGGGAAAAGATGAGTACACCAATTATTCAAATGGATGATTAAATGAAGATTAGGTCAACACATTGCTGATGCTTTTAATCCACAAGGAGAGCATTTTTAGTGTTCCGGCCTGGCCTTCGATAGAGAAGCCAGCAGTGGCTTCTTTGTTCATGAAGGACAACAAAGAGATTCCTTTATCTGATCATGATCTGATGTTCCTCTCCAGTCCTTCTCTCCCTTTGCCCTCCATACTTAGCCTATCAACAACCAGGTTGCTTCCCTCTGCAACATTGCCGTCCTGCTTTTCTGCATTATTTTTAAAGGCCAGCTTATTTTAAAAAAATGCACAGCCATGTTTCTGCCACTGGGGCCTAAAGGAGTTAACACTCAGTGGGCATTGGATGGAAGTCTTCATAATTACGTATTAGAAGAATTAGGCTAATCAAACCAGCCTCTGGGAGAGATAAGAACAGAGATCTATCTGGTCAACAGAGAGCCAAACTCTTACATGTATCTCAGCAAGTTTTTGTTAAACTCTGAAGCAAAGGGTTCCCTGAGATGCAGCCATGGAATAATTAAAATTAGAATGCTCTAGATGGCTGCTAGATTGTTCATTTTAAAATAATGAATTGAAAGTCTAATAGGAAAACTCATAATACCAGCCCTCTTAACATTAACAATTACCATGATTAACAGTGATACTCACAACTCATTTTTCATTAAAGACTACGGGCAGAGATAAGCTTGTTTATATAGACTAGCTTTTGAACCGAGGAGCCATTCATCACCCTGAAAGCCATGAAAGGACAGAGCAGCACCCCGCAATTAAAACTTACAAAGTGACCTTGTGACAATTAAAGACCCAGCCTCCTGTGAAGCAACAGCAGAGCAATTGTTTTTGAATCAATTAGAAATAGGAAGATAATCCGCTGCTTTGTTAAATCATACATCTTAGCCTAATGGAAAACAGAACAAATTTCCCAATGCAAGAAATGTTCTCCAAGGCCGGCAGAGGTTCTGCTGGGTACACAGGAAGGTCTCCAAAACTGCGCCGCCGCCGCCACCTTTGCGAAAGGAAGCAGAACAAAGGTTCAGCATCCCGAGGGCCGGATGTAGTTCGCCTTCAGCGCAGCCAGCTCCCTTCAGCTTGTGTGGCCCATTCCTCGCCACGATATTCGGCTCCCATCAGTGTCTGGTGGAGCCAAGAACGGTCCGTGATGCACGGGGAGCTGCTGAACACAATTCATCCAAGTTGGTTTTCTTGTGGCGCATGGAGATGCCAAATACTTCACTGGTTCCACCTCCTGTTGATGCTCCCCAGGCCCCTCTGCCGTGGGGCAGAAGCACTGCAGGCACCATGCACCTGAATGGGTTTCTCGGCACCCCAAGGGCCATTGGGGCCCATTGAGTGAGCTGCAAGGGAGATATCCTATGGGGAGCAGGGCCAGCTTTCCCCTCTCTGGTTGTGGTATCCCCTTTTTAGCTGTGAGTAACGAGCGCCAGGCACGCTTGTCCAACACTTGCAGAAGCGCTGTCATTGTTACAGGTATTATTATTATTTCAGGATTCCAAGTGGAAACAGTTAAAAAAGCTTGGAAAGAGTCTGCTTAGGAAGCATTCATATTTATAGGAGCTTGGGAGCTTTAATTCGTACTCTAGAGTTGCTGCATGTGTTTATTAATCAAACTAATTTACTATTCAATTAAAAAGTGAATGAGAAAAACTGCCATTATACTAGCAGAGGAACATGTTAAAACATAGTTTTCTCAGGTAATAAAAGGCCATGGCGTATCAGGTAAAATATAACCGTTGCTTTAAATGATCTTCTTCATTTGCTGATTTAAAAATAATGTTGTTTTAAAAACAAGATCTCAGCCTTTGCGAATGCAAAGCTACACACAGGAGAAAACATATGCCAGGCAATAGTTTGCTGAGACTGTCCGCAACAGAAGGGGAACGGCGCCTCCTGCCCCGGCCGGGGCTGCCTTGGCCCAGGCCATCTCGAAGGCCGCCTCCCCGTCTCACAAGCCCCGCAGAGCAGTGCCAGCCACCAGGGTCACCTCGGAGTCCTGCAGGGCAGCTGAGGCACTGCAGCACCAGCGCCCGGAAGGAAGGCCTGGCCCACAGTGGTCCGAGGGGCTCCCAAGGAGCCTGGGGCCCGAGAGCAAGGGCTGTCTGGGCTGACACTGATTCAGATGGGGTACGAGGCAGGGACAATGCAGTGGGAACCAGGCTGGGGAAGGTACCCCCAGACAATGCAGTCCTGCAATATTGCCAATGGGAAGAGCAGCCAACTTTGAAGGCTCATGTGCTAAGTAAAAGATAAATATGGATTTATGTATTTCAAAGATTTGTATGCTGCTCAATTGTGCCACAGCACCTCTGGGAGGCTCACAGTCACATTTAAGAGATGATAAAAAACAATTGTCTCATATAAAAAATAGAACATCAGTAAAATGCAGGCAGAAATACAAAACAAAGGTCAAATGGCATTAATTATTACATATTTTTCTAAAAGGATAGTAGTGATGGCTATACACAAATAACAGTATCTTGAGCAACAATTGCAACCTTTGCCTCTTTCCATTTCACTGGCAAAAATTACAAATGCTCGAACCCTGCAGTCCCAGCCTGGTAGACCTGCCCCAGTAATTCGCAAGGGGTTCTCGGCGTAACTGCAGGAGAACCCCCTTTCTCTGCTTTCACAAAGCGCTTGTGCTTCTTATCTTTGTCTTGCCTCTGAAGCTGGTAGAATTTTTTTTTTTTTAAATAAACAATGCAGACTTAATGAGCTAGACAAGGCACTCCGCAACGCACTTCTCACTCATGGAGACTAGGAACATATTCATTGAGTATTCTGTCCATGTTAATTTTTAATTTAAAACCTTAACCAAAGTGCAATAGACTTCTGACATATAAATATTAAAAATTAAATTTCCTGAGTTCATTATCTGATAATTAGAGCTAAATAACATCTTAACTGAGAGACAAACCCCACGCAAAGCAAGTCAGTTCCATTTAAGATTCTATTAGGAAAGTGTTTGAGCTGGTATGTAATGGAGCATAAAATTTAATTTGGAAATGATATTACCCAAATGATGAAATGATACCAGTCACAAAGGGACATGTCGTCAGCCCTCATCTTTTCATTTGATGTGATGCTCTTCTATTGATTGTGTAGAATTAGAAAGGAAATACTTAATTTTGCACTGAATAACATGGTGTGAGGTTGTCTGACTTCCTTTTCTCTGGATCCCTTTAGTATTTAAAAGTCAGAATTGACCACTGTAGCTCCATGTAATTACAAAGATTTCCTTATCTTAACCCTATTTGCTGAAGCCACCCTAAAGAAAAAGGGCCCTGTAATCCATTCGCTGTCTCATATCTCATTTACATTGGTGGTAATCCTCACCCTATCTCAGCATTTAGGTAATGACTTCTGGATTAAACGGCCCTTCTCGCCATCCTTTATTTTCAAGATCTCCACAACACCTCGGAGAGCCCTTGCTGAATAGGGCTGTCGGGGACGGTTAATGCAGCGTCCCAGCGAGGCCCCGGCTCAGCAGGGAAATCAGCTTCCCCAGGAATGGTTTTTCGATGCTGCAACGCTTTTCATGGGAGTGGAAACAGACACAGACGCTAGAATCCCAGGCAGTGACTGCTGAGCCTGCAGGGGACTGGAGCATCCTGTTTTCCTACAGATATTTTGAGAAGCCCTCCTTGCACCTGTCGCATCAGTGGGAGCACGACGGCACGGGGAAACTGTCTTACCGCACCGTGATCCCCGTTGCGTGGTTCCCTCGGGATTCTTCCTCTTCACCTGTCCGCAGGTCTCACCCTCAGGTGCATCTCCAACATGGAATGAGCCTTTCAAAGTCCACCAAATTCGAGTGTGGCTTGTTTGACCTTGGGCAAGTTGCCCTCTTCTCAATTGCCCAAGGAAAGGGGGAGAATAGTAGGAACATGATAAACGCTCAGTTGAAAGTGCAATGTGATTTCTGCATAGTTTTTAGGGGCAAAAAGGTAAACGTACAACCAAAGATGGGGCTCTTCTGTATTTCTTCCAGTTGAGCCAGGAAAAACAAAACAGAAAGGGACTGTTCAGTGTAGTAAATGAAAGAGAAATTGTTTGGGTAATTAAACTATTTCCTTGGGTGGAATAATGTATGAAGAGGTATTTAGTATTATCATTAGCTTGTAGACTTAATTAAACACAGCCATGCATTGTTGCGACCGCCATAAAAAGGCTTACATCGAAGCCTTTACTGTGTCAGTGACCCGCACTGAAGCTGAAGGGTTTTTTTAACAGAACTGGCCATCATTTCAGCTACGGGGTTTGTGGACCAGGAGCCTCAGTGACCTCAGCTGGCTCCTCTCTGTGTGACCTGATGGATGAAACAGTTCCAGAGCTGTTTGCAAAGCTTCAAGGGGGAAGGGCAACCTCACAAGCAGATCTGGGGCTCTCTTACATACTGTGAGACTCTCCAAGGGGAATGCCATGTTTACGTGCACAGGAGGAGTGTGACGTTTGCTCCAAGAGTGGCTTGGAGCTGCCTGAGAGGGTGTGTGAGGTCCCGGCTTCATGTCAAGCACACGGATACCCACTGTGGGTGGGGGAGGGGAGGCAAGAGGACTTCCTGCAGCCCTGGGCTGTGTGTGATGAAGGTTCCTAGGCAAGATCTCCCGGGCCACACGTGGTTCTGGGCAAAACTTGCTCAAGGGTGCAGGCACTGCTCCAGGCCTGGATGGGTGAGGCCCTGGCCCAGAACACCACTCCTTCTCAGGGACACCAGACGTGGGTTTCTGGGATGGTTCCCCAGATGTGTGGATGGGCGCATTGGCTTCCCGCAGTCACTCCGCAGACCCAACCCTTCCAATGGACCAGGTGTTGTAGGCACCTTCGGTGGGTCGCAGACTCCAGGATACAGCAAATGACTCCAGGCCTTCCAGCTGTACTGGTGGTGGAGATCCCATTGCTGATGCAAGTTGGTTGCTGGGTTAAGAGATCCCCGAGCAGGACTAGATGGAACTTCATAAGGAAGTGGAATTCCACAGAATTTGCCACACGTGTCACTGGGAAGCAACCTAAGTAGTAGGTTGATGAACAAGCAGCTGTGGGAGGAGGCACCAAAGGCTTTGTGCATGGACTCACACATTCAAGCGCAGGCTCGAGAAATTCTGTGGTCTATTGCACATGCTCGGATCGCCTACATGTGCAGAGAACGGCTTGTACATTTTTGAAACACTGGGCTCTGTAGCTTGGGTTGGCCATCTCCAGCCTAGGGGCATAATTGGAAACCCCCCTCTTGTCACTCTCCAGAATAGGATGAAAATTAATTCCAGCAGGCTGCGCTCCGTGTGCACCACAGAACGTTGACCCCATCTATGTACACCCGGGACGGGGCCCCCGCTATCACACACGAAGCAGCAAACAGCCACCCTTATCTCCAAACGGCCCTCATTTGTTATTTCTCGCTGAAAACACCCGCCCTCATTATTTCCACGATGCCTTGTAATAACAGACCTTACCCTAATGAAACCTGCATTATGAGAAGGTTACAGTCCTGCCCCACAGACAATTAATTCTGTGCTCTCTTATTGCTACATATGTAATTGTATAATTGATTTTAAAACTTACTTTGGTGACCCCCAAAGCGTAGAGTATGTAGCTCATTAAAGGAAAGAAATGTAATTAATATATCTATTAAAAAGGTGTGGAGGGAATGGAAACTGACAAAAACTGGGTCTGTTGCATATTTAAGCGCACGGCTAAAAAGTCTCACATGCCAGGCCCTGCTCTCTCTGCTCCTCAGCTGAATCGCAAGCCCCGGTTTCCAGGAAATACACAGTGTTCCCATCCTTTGGAGCAACATGCGGTCCAGTCTGGGATCTTGTGGTCCTTACTCCCCTCTTCCCATCCACGCGAAAAGCAATTTCAACCGGGAGGCAGGGATTACGAGTGCCGTTTTGGCTGAGGTGGTGAGCACCTTTTCTGAGGATCGGGTCCACCCAGGCCAGCGGGTAGATGCAGAGAGGCAGTCCCAGGAGCACTGAGCTCCACAGTCACTCATGAAACTTCGAAGTCGCTTGGTGAGGAGGGGAACGAAGTCTGTGCAGGCCAGTAAAGATGGAAAGGCATATCACAGGCGAGGAGGGGAAGGAAATGTCTTAGCCCCTTCATGTGCAAGATCAATATTCGACGTGAGAACTGTGGAAATCTCAAGAGAGGCATTGCAGAAATGCGCAAGCGCTGCCAACCCACATGTGCCCATGAAGCTTCGGCGGGAAACTCCTGCCTGCCGGAGGAGGAGGGTGTGAGAATGAGAAAATAAGATTGGGAAGGCACTCCAAGCACTAATGTTGGGATGACTGAAAAAAACATGATTTTATAATAATTACGTGAACAGATGCACTGTTAAAAGAAACAAACGGAAAGAATAAGTACATGTGAAAGACAAAAGCTGTATACATAATTTAACTTAAAACGTTTCTATCATTTGTCTCACAAGTCATGCTGTTATATAATTGCACCAAACCCTACTGGTTTGTAATTATTCACTGCAATTATTTTTCATTTCTGTTTTTGCAAATTTGTACCGCATGCTACTCCTTCCTCCACAGAAAGGTTTGCTTTGCTTTTCTGGGTTTACCACAAAAATTAGCAGCAGTCCAATCTCTGTATTGTCTACGGAAGGGGGCTGAATATTTGGGGAGCCGGGAGAGATGGCTGGAAAACATGCCGTGTGCTCGCAGATCTGATCTTAAGGATTTAGGAGGTAGTTTCCAGTTAAGAGGGGACTGCAGGTGGCGCAGTGGTTTAAACCCGCTGTGCTGCTGGGCTGGTTGATCGAAAGGTCGCCGGTTCGAATCTGTTCTTGTTTGGATGCAGAGATCACTGGGGATACAGTCTGTCGAGATCGTGGCGGACGGCTTGAGAGAAATGCTGACCAGGTATGCTGTTGCTGGGAAAATGGCAGAGCCTGTGTTAGGTAGAATGAGGCATAAGTAGGAAAGGAGTTGAAACTGAACGGGCCCAGATACAAATCTCGGGTGCAAGCGCACTGAGAATATTGTGTCCAGTGCTGATCACGGAACCTCAAGAAAGACTAAAGTTGGAGGACAGTGCAGAAAAGAGCATCTGAAATGGCTGAGGGACTCCAGAACCTTCTCTACAAGGAAAGACTGGAATCGCTGAGCCACTCAGCTTCGAAAAGGGCAATGAAGTGCAGGCATGACGGAGGTGCACGTAACTGTGCAAGGGTGGAGGGGGGCTGCCTGGGGAAGAAGCAGAGGTCTGTGTGGCCGAGGCCCCTCTGGCCAGCTTGCACTGGCTGCACCAAGGCCTCCAAACCCCGTTCAGCGTTCTCACTCTCCCTCCCCTCGACAGGCCGCTCGCGACACACGTCAAAACAAGAACTCGTTCTTAAAACCAAAGCAGCAACACTAATAAAGCAGCAGAGGGGGGAAATCATCAAATCCATCAAAGGTGATTCAACCACAGCAATTAGGGTCCTTCAAAAAGGGCCCAACAATTCGTAGCCCTGCCTCCTTAAGGGGGATGCTCCACCCACCCTGCAGGGGGCCATCGGGGCAACAAAAAGGCCTTTTCATGGCCCAGGCTTGGCCTGGGTCCCAGGACACACGGAGGCTCTTGGCGACGAATCCACATGTGGGGAGGTTCGTGTGGGTGAAGGTGGTCCTCAGTTACCTGAAATTTTGCATTCCAGTGTCCTCTGAAGTCACACTCAGCCACACATTCTTGGTCTGAACGCAGGGTATTTGCCATCCTTTCTGTGAAGGCGCAACCTGTTTTCTGAAGGCGGCCTCCCGAACGCCCCTGCAAGAAGCAGCTGGTGGGCCTCTTCAGGTTGAGCGTGCGGAACAGACTATTTCCAGGGGGGAGGTGGGGGTCGGGGCGCCCTCGCAGGCCTTCCGGCCCAGGGTGGAGAGCGTCGCGGGGCCCCTTTTCTCCACTGAGCTCTTAGTGCACCAGAATTTAATTCACAAGGAAAAGCGACAGTTGCCCGGGTTGAGGCTTAGCTAAGTTAGTATTCAAACGGGGAATCAAAGAGGCATTTTAAATGGATATGCCCATATTGGATTGGATTTGTGAGATAAGGAAAAAGCAGTTGTGTAATTTGCACACAAAGTGGTCAGAATTGATCTAAAACAAACCTTTAACTTTCTAACTGGTTTAAATGGGGAAAAGACCACTGGATAATTACATCATTTAGCACATTGATTGTCTCAAAGTCAATTCTAATGATTTCAGAAATGGAGGGCATTGTGCTCTTCTCATTTTTAAGGAAAGGTTTTTGTTCAGCTCCATCATAAATGGCAAATTTTTTAAACAAGATAATATGGAAGGGCCTCGGAAAACAAAAGTTTCATTACATCAAACAAGCCTTATTTCACAAAAGCAAAGGAAACCCAAGTCAATGGGATGCAATTAAAGGAACCCACTTATCTCCTCCTATAAAGCAACCAAGTTAAAAAAAATTAAAAGACTCCTTTGTATTTAAGCTGAATGTGAAACTAACTGAAAGTTTCCATCCTCGGTCTAAAAAAGTTAACGCATATAGCAGAAATAAGGGAGAACCAGTGTGATATAGTGGATTTCCCATCTTTCTTATTAGACATGGTGCATGTAAGAGTTAAGTCCCTGCTCACGCGCTCTGGCCTTGGGCAAGCTGTGCTCACTTGGCCACTGCAATGGAACACAATTGGGTTGCCTCTAGAGCTCTTGGAGGGAGGGGGCAAGGAGGGGCCTGCTTCTTTGCTGCTGCTAAGTGCCCTCAAGTCGCCCCCGACTCATGGGGACCCCGTGGACAGCCCCCTCCACGATGCCCTGCCCTTGCTCCATTCTTGCAAACTCAGGTCTTCATGATTAAGGTGATGCATCAGGATGATCATCTGCTACAGCATCCGGGTTCCTTTCCTCAATCATCCATCGATTTGTGGGATCTACGCACGGAAAGGCTTTGCTGTACTAGCCAAGCTTGCAAAAGGACGCGCTGCACTGCCTCCCGCCCACATATCTGCTCCACAGCACTTCAGACTACAGCAGTGTGCATCGGGACAGCTCCTGGCGCAACATGCTTTCTCATTCAGAGTTGCCTCAGCCCGAGAGAGAGGAGATGCCATCCTTGCACATGGAAAGACCCTCCAGTTCACATCCCTGTCTGGGTGGCAACCAACTCTCAGGCTCCTGAGATCCCTGGCTGAATCCAGATTCATCGCTTGCAATGCACCACTGTGATCCTGGCTTTGGATCTGTGAGTCCTGCTGCGAGGAAGAAGCCTTGAACTCAGGCAGGCGTGCACAGGATTTCGCAGCACCCATGTGGCCCCCGGTTTTTCTTCTGTTCCTCTGATCCAGCTACTCTGCTTCAAAACTCTGCGCTGACATTTTTAATTTCACATGTGTGTGGTCTTTATTTTGGACCCTGTGACCTCCCATCTTCATCCTATGCCAGCACACAATGAATAAGCCAGTGAAGCTAATATGTTTCTCATTTTATTTTGCTTTGGCACCCAAATGTTACTACACATTTCATTTCAAATTTAGCCTGTATGAAATTGCTAAACAACTGCTGCATCAACAACAACAATAGGAGCAAAGGACCCCCCCCCCAAAAAAAAAGAGATAAATGGTGAAAGTGGCAGTACAGAAAGGACATAGCACTGGAAAGGTATTACCCTATTATGCCTACTAACAAATGAAGTCTCCAGAAACCCTACATTTTTCATCTTATCGACTTGGAAATACATGGATATTCATAGCGGTTACACCTAACATTGTAGAAAAGAGGAAAAGATATATATTTGCTTTGAAATTCATCAGATAACACCAGTAAATCACATGTCAAAATCTCTTTTTAAAAAGTGAGGCTTTCAAGACCGGCTTCTTTTGCTTACGCCAACCTGCACGAAACAAAACAGATGAAGGAAGCATCGCTGCTCCATCACCGAGACAAAATACCACCACAAAAGATCATTTGGGTTAAAAATATGATTGTTGGGACTTGAAAATGCATTTTTAGAAGCAATTTTATTATAAAGTATCCTATCAAACAGCATTTTAAAAATTATAGCTAAGAGTATACATTGCTCAGGGCTCAGGGAAGTGATGCACATATCAGGAAGTGCTAGACGGAATTTAGTGAAGAGCGAACAGGTGGAGTGGACCGACTGGTGAAGGGGATGCAGGGAGAACATCTCGGTATCATTCCATGGGCAAAAAGGAACATTTCTGGTAACACCTTTATGCGTGTGCTCACCCTGGTTGACAACTGGGGCATTTAGTCCCCAGACTGCACTGGATCGGTCGCCGAGCCTTTGACAGCAAAGAGTGCGACTCCAGGGAGTTGTCAGCTTTTCCTACTCATGCCCCCCCACAACCCCAGTACCTCTTACGTGGCCAATCTTTGCATGCCCAGATCCCATCAACTTACGCAATTTACATCTCTCTCTACTTGTCCTTTGTCATTCCTTTTCTCCTGGTTTGAGAGTACTGCTTTAGGAGCTCCTTGCAAGCCACTTTTGTTTTAACCACCCTAAATAATTTGGGGCGTTCTGGCACAGGCCCAGGCTGCTCCGTGGGTCTCTCGCTCCACAGCTGTAGGGTCCTTCACTCCCCGCCGTCCATGAATTATGAACCAGACACGATTTTGGTTGAGGGCCGTGTTGCCCTTCTCGTATGCAACCTGGATGCGTCCTCATCCCTAGCCATGCTTGTGCAAAGACGCTGTGTACGTCTGTGGCGGGGTCACAGCCCTGCAGAAGCCACTGGGCCAGGGCCTCGTGGCGCATGGCCCCGGCCCCTGGTTGCCTGCACCACACGAACGCAGCCAGTGGGCAGCGATCCAGCCCGTGGCTTGCGCCTGAGTCCCAAGTAGCCGGAAGACACCTCTGCCCTCACCAGGGTTGGGGACCGTGGCATCCGGCAGCAGTGCGGGAGTTATGGCCAGGAGTTGGCACAGTGGAACAGGGAAAAGAAGCCGCCATTCCCCATCATGCAACAGGCTTGCCTTGCTTGGGCACTAGCTGGCACTGCGAAACCGCCACTCTGGCAGAGTAGTGGCTTCCCTCAGCCCCTTTCCTGCAGCCTGGCTTTGTATGTGGAGTGTAAAGGACTTCGGTTTCCCTTCCAGCAGCAATGGTGCCTATTTCTCAGCTTCCTTTTGTGATGTTTGATTAATTAATGCTTTCCTGTTTTCAGGTTAATGTGTCTCTCCAGAAGATATGTAAATCACTTTGATTAGAAAATTATTAAAACTCACTTAAAGTCAGTGGTGCTGGTGCTTCCCTTTGTATCTCAGAAAGCAGCATTCTCTCTCTCTCTCTCTCTCTCTCTCACACACACACACACACACACACACACACACAGCTTTGCATGTGCTTGACACTGTTTGGAAAACGGACTAACAGGGTGTTCACTTTTACCAGGCCATTAATTGATAACACTTAATTAATCTGCCATGTGAGAGATCAAATGAAGATTATGTCCCGGCGCGAGCAGCACATATCGACTTGGTTATTCCAATTATGTGTCTGACCAGACTGGCCCTTTCGCTGCAGGCTGAACCTCTGCCTCACCCTCTGCTCACGACTGGATCAGCTCCCGGGAATCTGACCCAAAGGACCTTGACGCTGCTGGGGGCCCACCCTCCCCGCTCTTCCCTCGCCTCTGGCACAACCTGGCAAGCTGCTGACGGTGGCAATTACGCACACGTGCCAAACCCACGGTGCGATCATTAGCACAGCCGCCTGCTGGCAGTCAGCCAGTTTTCATTCCTGACAAGCTGGTTGGGTTGGCTGGTTTGTTGTCTGGGTAGTTTTGCCACCTTTTGTTGTTTTTAACGGAGAAATGTTACGCAAACAACATTTTCTGCTGCAGTTTAAAAAAAAAAGTCTTGCAGACAGAGGGCGGCAGCCTGTGGCAGAGCACTTGCAAATCTGGCTCAGATTGCCGTGCGCCTTCCTACGTCTGTGCTTCTTCTGAAACAGGAAGCAAAATCACGCAGGGCTTTGCAATGCGCTGTTTTATTTAACTAGCACATTGCACTGTTTAGCATGAATACATATGTTCACCAAGTCCCTGGCACTCTGTGTCCTGGCTCCACTGAGAAGCAGGAGGGCAGCCCGTGTCTTCACCGTCCTTGCCCCGTGCTGCTGGCGCTCCCCTGACAGAGTCAGTCCTGACTGCCTTAGTTCTTGTGTGCTGGCAGCAGATTTGTGCGGGTCAGGAATGCGCCCTCGGCACACTCACGTGCACAGGTGTGGCTTTTCGGTGTCCCAATCCCTGCTTTCACTCTTTACATGCCACTCTGCCCCCACACCATGTATCGTGTTTTGCTTCCTCTGCTTCCTGCTCACTCTCAAAAGTGTCTGACACACTCCACGTCCTCCCACCCTCCCCGCCCCATCGCGATGCTTGTGCCTTTTTTTCCAATTCAGCAGGAAACTCAAGAAGCTTCAAACAGATTTCTTTCCTCCGGACTCTTTAGCCCCTGCACCAGGGAAGCCTCTGGGAAAGGTGTTTTTTCATGCAAATTGCCCCAGAAAGAACCAGGGAGGGAGGAAGAAGGAAATGGACTGCCCCATCCAAAAAACCCGCTGCACATCTGAAATGCCATGGGGCCCGTTCCCATCACAGTTGCCTGGGAAGAAGTGGGAACACGTCAGCATTAATGGCTGCTCTTTGCTAAATTCTCCATGAATGCTCACCTGGAATTTGGCAGCCAGACACCTTCATTAAGGGCAGCTGTTTACCTGGAAGACTCTTCTGCCCAGAAATCGAAACATTCTTAGCAATTTTCTGTATTTGAAGGCAGGTGCTTTTCAAAATAAAATCTGGCAGATTTCACTCCCTGGTAAGGCTCTAAAATGCCTGCGGAGTCCGCCCCATTCCACTACGCGGCCAAGAAATTGTAGCTCTCGGTGGGTCCCCAGCTGATCCGGGCGGGACGCAGCGTCCAACGTTTGGCTCTCCCCTTTGGCCCTGGGCCAGAGCCGTCCAATCTGAAGCAAGCTGTTTCCTGGGTCACAAACCGGGGAGTGGGCCAGAGCTGCTCAGCAGATCCCCTCCCACTCTGTTCTCTCACATTAGACCCCGTGCAAGGCGCTCCTCACAGAAACCCCGCTTTAAATGCATCTGTTCAGTCCTCGATTTTGGAGCAGGGGTTGGCAGCCGCCCGTCTCCATCTCAAAACACCAAGGGAGAGAAAATTCTCCCAGAAGTGGCACTTCTGCTAGCAGGGAGGCAGTGCATGCAAGGCAAGACCGCAGGCCGGCAGACAGACCCAAGCTGTAAGCTCCCGTGTTTAAGAAGCACTTGCGACCTGATCCGAGAACCCGCTAAAGCTGCGGGAGCTGCCATCCCTCAGGGTACATACGGGAAGCCAGCCCTGGCTGCTCTTCAGCAGGACAGATGCTGGAGCTGCAGCTCAGCTGCTCTGGCCACCTAATGAGAGGGAGGGGCGCGCCGCAGAAGCCCTGATACTGGGAACGACTGAGGGCAAAAGCAGGCAAGGACGGCAGAGGCGGCGGGAGGCGGTCCCCGGGGAGGCGCGCTGGAGCCGGGTGGCCTCCAGGGGAGGGTGGAGCGTAGGAGAGCCTGGAGGGGTGCTGTGCACGGATCGCGGCCGGTCGGCGCGACTTTGCGCCTAAGCAGCCACCAAAGCTTCCAGCACGGAGACAGGCAAGGGAGCGGCCCGTCCAGGCGGGCTCGGCTCGGCTCGCTCGGCTCGGGACCGCCGCCTCCTCCTCCGCCAGCCCCAGCCTTGCCTCCGCCTTGCAGAGGCCCCCAGCGAGGCCCGCTTGCCTCCCCGCCGCGCCCGTGCGCGCGCAGAGGGCGCAGGAGGCCGCGAGACGCGCCGCGGGGGCGCCGGCGCCGCGCCTGGTGCGCGCAGTCGCGGCGGAGAAGGGCGCCGGCTTGCTCGGCGGGCCCCCCTCGCCCCTCGCCCCCCCTCGCGTGCGCGGCCGGGGCGCGCGGGGAGCGGCGGGCGCGGGGAGCGCAGTAAATCAGGCCATGCTTGTCAACAGCTCCGAGCCGCAGAGTTACTCGAGCGAAAATAACAAATGGCTGTCATTGCGGAGCCAAAAACCTGTGATTATAATTATCACATCCCCAGTGACCTTGCATAAACTTTAATCCCTCTCCAATGGAGCATTTAAATAGCCTGCCTCTATAGCAGGGCCGCGTCCCCCCTGGAGCGCGCGGGGAGCAGGCCGGAGGCGCGGCGCGGCCCCGGCCTGGCCCGGCCGCCGCCCGATCGCTGCGGGCACGTCGCTGTTCCCGGCGCGGCCGCCTCCAGCGGCGGGGAAGGTCGGAGGCTGCGAGCGGCTGCGCGGCGTCGCGCTGCCTCCGGTGCAGAGGGGCCCGCCCGGGACGGGGCGCGCCATCGTGCCCCGGCCGCCTTCCCACGCGGCGCACACTGCGCCCTGCGTGTTTGCAACACCCCTTCTTTGCAGGGCAGGCTGAGGTCCCTCTTCATGGCTCGCTGTCATACGATGGAAGGCTTCATTTCGCACGTACAAGTGCAGTAACATTGAGCAATGATTAGAAGCTGGCGAACCTTTCCTGGCCGTGCGTCCTGCTGGCTGGTGGGCTGCTACTCTCCATTCTTGGGAAATTGGGAAAGACCCCGAATGTGGGGAACAAGACAGGTGCGCAGGAAGGGCAAGTCACTCCAGCATGTTGCCCCTTTTCCTTAGAAGCCTTCATAAAAAGTGGACGTCCGGATGAGTTTTTAAAATAAGACACACACTCGTAATTTTTGTGCGCGTCTTAAACAGACCTGCATGAGGACCTGTGACCCCGTGGCCTGAGCTGTGTTTCTGTGCATTTTGGAAACACACATTTTTCTTTGCATGTTTGTAGGTAAGTCCATGTTGGTGGAGCACATTTTTTTCGTGGAACTCGAGTGCAGATTAATTCAGATTTCTGACTTCAAAAAACATGGTAGCCTAGGTAGGATAGTGATTAAACAACATGTAGCCTCACTCGTTCAGCCCTTAGTCTTTCTACAGTTCATGGAAGTTTTGCGGTTGTCGCCAATAAGACACACGCTGCATTACAGCCTCCAATAAGGCCATGGCAATCTTACACTACATACACTGTTAGAACGCACGCCTGCTTGGGAGTGATCACTCCTGAGCTCAGCAGGATTAGCTTCTCAGTGAAGATTCCTATATTGCCTGTTTCCTCTCCGGCCATGTTGCACTTTCACATGTGTGGAGACCTGGTTCCTTCCAGGCATGATCCAGGTGTGGGGGGATTCATCTAGCCTTCTGGGGTCTAGGGAAATGCCCCAGGTTAAAAGGCACATAAATCCTTTTGTCCGTGGAATTTGCATCTCCCACTTCCTTCAGTCACCAAAAGAGCTTTCCTATTGAACTTTTCACAATAGGAACATCAGTGGTAATTTGCAATTGACTGAGCAGTTCCTTATGGAGTATTGCTTATGAGCATTAATGTAAATAAAATTAATAATCCACTTAATTAGTCAGGAGGCAGGTGATTGGTCTCTTGAGCCCTGAACTCGCAAACTGGAAGGATGCTGGCAATTTACCGAACCTGAAAACGAAACAGGACAAAGCATCTTTCTGGCAAGAGGTTTCAGCAGCAAAGGAAGCGCGATTCGGATGTGTCCACCCTCAGGATCACGGTGGTGGAATCCATGGGGAGAACAGGTGTGGGCTTTGTGGACTGGCACATCCACGATGTCCATTTAGCCAGATGCCCTTAAATGCCGTCTCCAGACCTCCTCGCAGAAGGAAGAACAATGGCAGCCAGGCTGCCGCCATGCCGAGTCTGGCCCAGACACCCTTCCTAGGCGAACTGATTCATCACGTCTCCTTGCTGCAGCGCTTCTTCGCTCGCTCATTTCTCATCTTATTACTGCGAAGTTGTAATTAAAGAAGATCCTCCCACAGGGCAGAGCCCCCCTTTAGGGCCAGCACAATTAGAAACGCAGCTGCTGTTCCACGGAGACCAACATCTGGAAGCAGCGTGAGGCCAGCCAAACCAAGAGCACCCCCCCCACCCCCAGGCGCGTTTCCTGGGCGAAGGCCAGTTTCCTCTGCTTCAGTCCATCAGCCCTCTCTGGATCCACAAGGCAGACGGCGTGGGGAGAGCCCACACTCTTCCTCTAGGCAGTGCAGCTCAACAGGCTGGTTTGTGGGCCAAGCAACTGGTCTGAGAGAATTCACTGTGCGAGAGTTGCTGCTTCGCAGGGCCCTGGGCAGCCGTCCTCCAGCGGACCCTCGCGCCATGCAGGTATTCAGCCCACTCTCCAAAAGGCCAACTGGCTAGCTTGGCCAGCCAGGTGCAGCTTACGGCATGCCATGGGCCAGGCCCCTGCTCCCTCTTCCTTGGCAGGTCCCAATCCTTTGCCCTCAGAAGAAGGGCCTCCAAGAGGAGAGAACGTGACTACAGGAAGCATCGTGCCAGCTTCTGCCTCCCCAGGGTTGACTTCCCTGCAGCCAAAAGATGTGGCACACGCATCTTCAGACTCTGGGGATCTGAGCTCAAGGATGCTGGCGCCACTCCTGAGTTGGGCAAAACAGGCCAGGCCACTCTCTGGATGAAGTCTCCATCTGTGCAGGGCAGAACGGCCAGCCCAGCTCAGCAACACTCCGACCAGAACTCAGTCTCACTCGGCTCCTCGTTGGAGTGACGTGCAGACAACCTGCCTGGCCCCCTCCTTCCACCAGAGGGCGGTGCTCATTTTTCATGTGTGGCCAAAAAAGACCAGGGAAAAGGGGCAAACAGCTCAGGAATTTGCTATCTTGTCAAGAGTTCATTATTACCCCCAAAGGGATGCATGATTGATGGCCAGAAATAAAATGACACGACTCCACGCAGCCCTCTCAGCTTTCTCAGTAGGAAAGGGGGAAGTTGTGGCCGAGTCCACCGCTGTCTTCCTCGTGCCTGAGGCCTCCCTTCCTTTACGGTATAAAAATCCGTATAAAACATTTCTGTATAAACATGTTCCCGCTTGCTCTGATGAAATGCTTTTGCTTGCTAGCAGAATACGTCTCCGGGTCACCGGGGGATTGTTTCCAACTGAGCAGAAGCTGCACAAGTCAAGTATATCAGGAAATGTCCTTCCATTTCTGTAAGCTCCCAGCAAGCCCTGTTAATGGGCTGCTAGAATTTCTCAGGCGCCACCTAGGCCTTCCTTATTCACTGTGTTTCCAGTGCTGTAAGCCAGGCACCAGTCCGGCTCCGCATTCAGACAGGACTCTGACCAGCATGCCTGCCATCCTTGGCCACTCACCTTTCTGAAATGCTTCCACTCATGGTTCTTCGAAGCCAAAGTCTCTGTGATCTCAGTGGAAAAGTTAAGGACCCTCATGATTATTTCCAGGCATTCTTAGCCACACAATGGGCGTTTCATTTCCAAGGCAGCTGAGGGTTTGCTCTCCTCACACAAAAACCAGTCTTTGAAAAACCGAACAGTAATTGATTTCTCAGAAGCTTCTGAAGCCGAGTGTAAACACAATTATTTCCAGGGATGAATCAAGACATGTCTGTCGTACAGTGGACTCTTATCCCTCTCTTCTCCATCCCTCACAGCTCCCAGCCCTCCTGCGACTTTGGTTTGCTCTTTCCGCCTTGCGTAGGAAACTCGCTTCTGTGCAGAGTCTGGATTGTAGAGGCCTGGCTCCCACGATTTTCACAGAACGTAGTCAAGCCAGATTTTAATCTCAGGCTGGCAGAGAAGAGCCTGAGCAGGAATTGTATTCCTTCCTCACAGCATGGTGAGATGCTTGCACCACTTATGGGCATGAAGGAATGTGGCAGCGAGCGAAGAGCTCGGATTCTGCCACCTTCCTGGCCTTATAACCATCGTCACTTCCAGCAGTGGTTAGGGCAGGAAACAAGTCGAGGCGGGAAACATGTTCCTTGGCTGGTTTCCTGGCTAACATATTTGCCAATAAGAGGAAAAGTCAAGTTCATCTATACACCAAACTCCCTAAATGGCCCAGAGCTCCTGCTTTTAGTTTGCTGTTTCTCCCCTTTCTATTCCCATTTTCATTCTCCGTCTGTCTTCATTAGCCTGCTGGCACTTTGCTAGGATTAGTGAGCTAGTTGCCATGGTTTCTAATTTTCACTTTCTATCTTTCTTTGCTTAACTCATTAAATTGCTCATTACTTCACTGCATTTTACAGGAGACATATTTATTGTATTAGTTACACAGTGACTGGATTAGTAAATGATAGGCAGTTTGCAATTTGAAATGGTATATTTTAAGAATGGAGAGGAAATGCAGGATATATTGGGATTATCTAGCAGGTGTAGCGTAACCAGGAAAGAACGCACTTGTAAGTATTTGTTCTTGATCAACCAAAATGTGTTCTGTGTCTGTGTATGGATGGACCTGGAGGACATTGTTCTCTGGGAAGGAGGATGCCAGACTAACACAAGCTCCCCAAATTGTTGCCGTCATTGCCACTGGTCGGCCCACTAGCCATGCTGGAGAGATTCGGTCACCAGACGGAAGTGCCAGCCAAAATGGCAAATCACCTTTCATTAGAAGACCATTCGAACACTGAACAAAGTCACTTCTAAAATAGCACAAGATTCTAGCAAACAGCCTCTTCTGGGCCGCATTGAATTAATTCCTGCACAGCCCTGGTGTTTTGGAACCCTATGGTCCAACTTTGAAAGCAAAGCTGCCCCTGGCACTGCGTTCCCTGCCTGGGAACGGAGCAGCTGGGGTCAACGCCGTAGGTGGGGCAAGCTGTGCTTTGGAGCGAAACCCCTCCGAGGAGCCCTGGCACAGGGTGCTTGGTGTGAGATCCCTCGGGGTGTTCGTTAAGAAGCAAGTGGGTTGATGCCACATGTCATTCACTTCCCTGCAGCCCTGGGGCGCCTTCATGTTTGCCCACACTCAGCGGGATTGCCAGTCTTACTCAGCAAGGAGTCTGGGTGCAAACTCTCCTCCAGGGAGGAGTGCACACCTCCTCTTTGTGGTGCTTGCCTGGAGGAGGATTGGGGCCTGCTGCTGTGAGAAGCCCTGCTGGAGAAGGCTGCTTCCTCTCCAAAAGGCAGCATGGGAGAGGATCCTGAGAAACCCTGGAAATGCTGCTCTGCCCCATGCAAAATGCCAAGGCATTCTCCTCTGGGTGAGGGACATGCTGCATTGGACGGAGAAAGACCTCATTGGCGGCAAAGCTGGGAACGGCTGAGCTCCTGCCAGGCGTTCCCAGGTCAGCCTGCTGGCTCTTGAGGACTGCCCTCTGGACCGCCTGTGAGGCAACAGGTGAACAGCGCCAGGAGGGAGCGCCGTTGCACCTTGGCCACACACCTCTGCAACCGCACGCCGGTCCCTGCAGGCCTAAGGGGACCCCGCAGCCTCCCTTGCCCTGACGGCGGCCGCAGCAGTGTTGCAGGTTGTCTCCTGCTGGGGCTTGGTGTTTCTCGGAACAGGGGCCATTTTTGGCAGAGCATCTTGCTCACTAGGCCAGCTCCATATTGGACAGCTCCTTGGGCATGCTCTTGCCCTGAAAGGCAGCCAGGGGGTATCATCAGCAAGGCCCTCCTGGGCAGCCCAGGTGTGCTTCCAAAGAGTCTCCGCAGCCCTGCCCTACACCAACCCGTGTCCCTGGGGACACCATGGCACACCAAGGATGTCCTTCTGTACTGGGGAAATGCTCGCCCGCTCCCCACTTTTCCTGATGTGGGTGCAGATATAAAGTAATTCTGTCTCATCTCATGTCATAGTTAAGTGCTAAAATAAAAACGTATTGATTTTTGCTCCAGTCCATTTCCAGTCTATTCCTCTGGAAAGGTAGGACTGGGATGGAGGCTAGATAAAAAGTATAAATTAAAACATTTTCCCTCTAAAGCAGAGATCCGCAAGCTGACACTTATTTTGTTTTGATTAATTTAATTTAATTGCTGTGATTTTGACTTGTTCAATGGGTCACATGTATAAGTTGCCTGCAGTGCCCACAGCACAAGCCGGGCATTGCATGTGAGAGCGCAAAGCGCCATTGCTGGACTGATTTCTATGGCAAAGATTATGAAAACAATCTTGCCTTGGAGGCATCATTTTTTCACCAAGAGTCTAGAGAGGCTCACTTAAGGATTTACTCCTAGCCACATTTCATGCTGCTGCTTGTTCTGATATGCTCCACAACAAACAGGAGCATTCAATCGGAGACCAAGCGATGCTGGAATTGCTTGCCGGTGGGCTTCCCTCCCACTCCTTGCAGCATATAGGCTGCATGAAGGCTTGTTTATGAGTCACAGCAAAGGGAGCAAATTTGCAATCCAGTCTCTGTGCAGAAGTCGAGTGGGGCAGCATGGCGCAATCCAGATCCTTCTGCAAGACACTGTAAGACTCAGTCTCAGGGATGCGGATGAAAGTGATAAGAAAGGCCAAATGCAGCAACACCCTCTGATATACTAAGGATTGTTTCAGATAATTGCCTTGTTATGTGGCGAGTTCACAGCTGTGGACTTCCTCACATGTCATATATTTCTTGTTTAGAGATATAACTTCTGTGTAATAAATTGTATCACTTGTAGCAGGCATGTGCACCACCGAGACATGTCACAAGCTCGATTTTCCTGACGTGTTACATATGGCAAAACAGACACATGTACTCATCGCAATGTGCCGACCCATTAATGGGAGGTCAGCTTTTTAGGAAACCCACTCTCTTAGTAGAATTGACTGCTCAACGAAATTCAATGACCCAGCTCCTAATATAAAAGATGCTTTAACATCTCGGCAATACAACTGCCATTTCTGCTTGCAGCTCCAAGGTGTGCCTTTGGCCAAAGGGCCTCTAGTGGAGCCGGCAGCATGTGACGGGTGCCAGTTGCCTGTGGTGCTTGCCAATGGTCCTGGGGGATACTGGTTTTGCAAATGTGACTACCAAGCCAGTGCAAAGGGAGTGTGAATTTTATGTCCCCAGATCAGCCACATGGGTCTCTCACAAAACTCCTTCCAGCGCCGCCAGTGTCAAAATGTGCAAACCGTTCTTGAGTGGGAGTCTTCAGAGCAGCCCTCCCATGAGACCCAGAGAAGCCGGTGTAGGAAAAGCACATCGTCATGTTGCCAACTCCCCATATATCACGTGGAGGCATTAAATTCCTGGAGCATGAGCAGAGAGGGATCAGGCCCTCCAGCTTCCCACATCGCTACGGTAACATTGGAAAGTGTGGCACTAGAATTTGGTTTCCCACAGAGAATTTGATCTGGAAGGCTGAACGATTTCTTGAGTTCTGCCTTTGCAAAGCAGGCAGGTGTCCCGCTGTTGGCATTCAAGATTCTGCAGCAAGCTCAGCTTTTCAAATTGTTCCAGTGATCCCGCACTGGTGTACCCCGATTTCAAATTGTCCTAATATGCATTTAGGAATGACTGGAATGGCACCCGTTTCACCCATTTTCCTGCCTAGTCAGACTGACTGTAACAATGATCCAATGGACCGCATGCTCCAAACGGCAATGCTTGAAGCAAAGGCAGGTCCTGTGCAACGGACAGGGGTCAGCTGCGACTCTGCAGAAGGTGTATTCAAGGTGTACAGACGTGGGAGCAGCCCTGCTTGCTCATTTTGCTCCCGGGTTCCATTGGGGCCACTTCCGTCTGTGTATCCTGCAGGTTCCCCTGAGGGACGAGGTGCAAGATCTGAATTGTTCTTCCCTTTCTGGAAGGCCGCACACCTGGCTCAGGTCTGTTCCTGGTCTGTGACCAAGCACAGGGTCTCCCTCGGCCGGTCCAGGTGGCACAGGACTTAACTGTGAAGTCTTCCTAACTTAAACAATTGCACCTTGTGGCTGCCTGCAGTGGCCTCTGGCAAATACCCCTGCCCTGGGGCAGCATGCCGGGTCTCCTTGACAGTTGATCTGAAGCCTTCAAGGGAGCTACTCACAAAAAGGGAAATAAAAAATAAAGCGGGGGGGAAATGTCAGCCCAAACCCATCTTTGGAGGGTGTCCCGAACAAGGGTGGTGCCATCCTGTGAAGGTATCCAAACTTGCGTCTAGCTGTGGCAAAGGAATCGTGCGGATGGGGCACTCGTCCAGAGGTGCCGCTGCCAACACGAGTCCTGCTTCCACACGTGCGTTCCCCTGAAGGGCCTCTCTATTGCGCAGGGGTGCTTGGCTCGCAGCATTGTCTCGCTACGTAAAAAATGCATCGATATTAATGTCTTTTTCTTTGTAACCTAAGAAGTATTTTTGTTGTTGTTTCATTGTCATGTGCTAAATTGCATGTAATTATACCAGCTTACCCTGAAAAGACTTATCAAAGGATGAATAGAAACAATTAACATAACAAGAGATACATTAGCTCATTGCAGAAGCAAAGGCTGGGCTTGTTTGTACCTTCCAGGAGATAAGCCCGCGGCTGGCTTTGTTTACCCGCCAGATGATAGTGCTGGAGAGGCGGGCTCTGCGGATCCTTCACGGTGCAGTCTGCTGGGCTGAGATATATCGCTGCGGACTAGATGCTCCGGAGGGATAGCATTCCTGCGCCGGCGAACTTCACGCACGGGCCGAGCGCTGCGTCCTTGTGCTTCCGAGGAAGCGCTGCCTCAGGAGGTCAGCGTTGCAGAAAGACTCAACGTGGAATGCTTTTCAGATGTTCGTCACCTCTGCTCTCTCACTTCATCTGGAGACTGAACATGCAGAACGGTGACTCCACCAAACTGGATTTCTCCTGCCCATATTCCTCCCTCCACACACCAGTTTCATCTAATGCCTTGCCTGATTTTAGGATCTCAGAAGTTTGCGCATTCGTTGGGATCCTGTACTTGGCCTGTTGTTGTTATGAGCTGTCAATCACCGCTGGCTGAGGGCGACCCTCCATGGCCTCTCCTTCCAAGCCTGTGGGCCTACCAGTCTCTCGATTGCTTGAAGGGAGGGGGCGGGGCAGGGTCTGCAAGCATTCCAGGTGGGATCTGCGTATCACCTTTGCATGCGGAGACAAAGAGCATCCTCTTGGACGCACACCTTGCAGTGATGAGGGGCTTGGGAGCATCCGAGAAGCTGAGAGCAATGCCAAGAGGAGGCCAGACTCTCCAAGCTGTGAGAGTCTGAATCAGACCAGATCCTAACAGGATGCCATAAGAAGCAAGAAGGAGCAGAGCAGAGCAAAGCAGTTGCCCAAGAAAGCCAGATGCTCAAGCTGGGGTTTGAAAAGGAAGAGGCACTCAGGGTGAGATTGCAAACACACAAAGGCACTAAAGAAGGTCAGGAAAAGATCCGTCTGCGCTTCGGAGGCTGCAGCGAACCCCTTGACTGTGTAGCGCATGAGCAGCTGTCCAGGGTCCTGAAAGAAAGGGCTGCGCCTCAGCGCCTGGTTCTTACCGTGGTCCAGACATTACCGTCAGGGCAGGGCACAGAAAAGCAGAAGGGCTTTCCATGGGCAAAGTGCCAGACCAGGGTGTATTTTACCTCCTTGTCCATCCAATCTGCAACATATCATAGCCGGATTAGGAAGGAATGAAGGAGGACGGAGTGAAAATTAGCAGAAGATAAAAGATCTATCAATAATTTAAGATATTAAGAAGCATCTTAACAGAAGGTCAAGAAAGCTTTGTTTGTTTCCGGACCATCCAGATGTGACTTGCATAAAGGAGAGGTGCTGGTATCCTGTGGAAGTGCCCCTTCCTCTTTAAACTCTAAATGTCCAGGCAGTCTTCTCCACTAGTTGGGCTCTTGGCCTTCTTGGACATTTTCCCATATTGGAGCACCATTTCTGACCTAGAAGGAGATGTTATCTCAGCCAAGTGACAAAGTGAATAGACGATGAATACAGCAGGGGGAAAGTTGGCCACATGCATATGACTGTCATGATAAAAAATGCATCAGTGACCATTAGAGAGCAAATAAATTAAATAAACTCAGCACCTCCAGACTCCAGTATGAGTCTGATGTGCAGCTGGTGAGATGACAAGGATGAAGGCCTTGCGAAGTGAGCGCTCTGGTGTGCCCAGTCGGTGAGCACTGGTGGCATCCCAGTTGCGCAATACTGGAAGTTTCTGTCTTTTCGTAACTGCGACATTCAGTACTGGGATTTGTACCTGACATCTGCAAGTTTGAAGTAGTTGATGCATATTGTCCTGCTATGTCCTTAATAGCCAAGATACTTCCGCACTGCAGTCCATGTGGTGTGGTGGCTAAGAGCACAGACTGGAACTCAGGCGACCTGGGTTCAAGTCCTCGCTCAGCCATGGAGCCTCTGGGTGACTTTGGGTGAGTCATCGACACTCAGCCCAACCTACCTCACAGGGTTGTTGTGAGACAGGATTGCGCACAGGATGAGGAGAATTATGGAAGCCACCTTCAGTTCCTTGAATGGAAAAAAGTGGAATATGAATAAATTAAGGCGAGAAGGAAAGAAAGGCAGGCAGGAGGCAGATTCAGCCTCAAACTCGATCGAGGAGTTGAGCAGATGTCTGCCTGGTAACCCAGAGGAACTAGACGGATCCACCATTCCTGTTGGAAGCACTCTCAGAGCCGTGTTGCTCCACTCAGAGCTGGAAAGGCAGGGAGGAGGCATGTGACATCAAGGGGGGGCATTGAGCCGCCCGCAGCTGAAGACAGCGTCCTTCTGCCCCCACCCACGAAACTTCCACGGGTTTTGGGTTCCCCATTCCTGGTTAGTTTGGCGATCCCCCCAAACCACTGCTTGCATGTTTACATGGTCTAACGAAAGATGGGACATGCTATATAATGGAATACATTTAAAATAATGGTTTTGGCAATGCCTTTGCAATTCAGAAATGACGTTTGCCAGATGTTTTAAAGCCAAACAATAACCATTACAAGTGAAGAGCTGCCCTTGACACCAACTGGCTACTGAGAGCGGCGTTTGATTCCTGCGATGTGCGCTCTTTGGGTGAATTTTGTTTCTTCTCCCGTGGGACGAGCAGTCTGTGTGAGAGAGCCAATGCAGATCGCCTAAAAGAGCTCGACTCCACCGCAGCAGTTCGTGCTAATAGAAAAAAGAAAGAACAGGGAAATCAATCGATCACTAAACCTTATAAAAGGGTAACATAAAATGAAATTGCCATCAATGAAAAAATTGAAAGCATTAAAAACCAGCCTGAAAAATATGACACAATGCTGTTTGTGGCAATTTCATTTTAGATGGTCATCTAAGAACAGATACAAAAGTTGAATTAATAGAAAAACACTTAATATCATTTCGAACCAAGACCCTGCATTTCACACATCGCTCCTCATACTTCCTGGAACTAACATGCTGCAAAGAAAATACCTGCCATTCAGTTTCATGAAGGCATTTTGCTCCCTAATTATTGGAGTATTTATTTAGATTAAAATCCATTTATGCCCAGCCTCCCTGAAGTCAGTGTAACACCTCCAACTGATGGCATATTTCATGTTAGTTTTTCATTTTCCCCTTTCTGCTATTTTTAATCTGTGTTGAAATGAGCAATAATGTCACAATAATGTGATTGTCAAGCTTCAGTTCATGATAAGAAGACAAATGCGGAGTTGACATAACATCTTAAATATGATTTTTTAAAAAGTAGTAGCACAGTAATCCTGAGGACTAACACACTGAGATTCACCCCATGCGATAGAGGAAGCGTGAGTGTACAAGCCCATCGTGATGACGAGGCCTGTTGGAGTCCCATAGAAAACCTCAGTGCACTTTTTCATATGCTAGTTCCCTGGCGTGCAAACAGATACATGATAGGTTATGATGCTATTAATTTTACTTAAAATAAACATGCATACCACCCTTCATTATCAAATTGCAGGGTGGCTTGCCATGTGCCTTAAAACCACAAATAGGGATAAGATCCATCATAAAGCAGAAGGTCTAATAAAGCTAGTGATTGAAATTAGCAGATTCCTTGCTCAGAAAATTCAGAATGTCTCCCTCAGGTGCAGAAAAACCATTACCACAGTTAGACCATGGAGGCAGGACTCCCAAAACCGAGAGCCATGCAAGACATCTCTCTCGGGTCCAGGCAGATGTCACTGAGCAGGTGCCTGGGGGGCTGGCCTGCCGCTCGGAGGGAACGGCAGGCGGATGTGAGAGAAGACCGTTTGCTCCAGGCTGCCTGGGGCCCCTGGTGAGCAGCATCACCCGGGGCCTATGTGCGCTCCCTGTGGAGAGGCCTCTCCTCACGCGGCACAGGCCGGCTTCAGCGCCATCCCCGGCCTGGGCATGGTCATGGCTCAGTGGGGCATCAGAGTGCAGGTTGGGCCTTGGGTTTGCCTGTGGAGGGACAGCTTGGCCATGGTTTTTGCCTTGGGCTTGTTCAGCAAGAGGCCCGTGGTGGCCACTGCTATAGCCTTGCGGGAGCAAACCCATCTGCCACAGCCGAGTCAGGAGCAGCATCTGTGTGCATGGCCAGTCTTCTCCCAAGGTCTTGGAGGGGTTGACAGCTCTTATTGTTTGACTGCCTAACAACGGTGACACACACGTTGGTGACTTCCCGGTTAGACTTCTGTAATGCGCTCTACGTGGGGCTACCCTTGAAGACGGTCCGGATACTTCAACTGGTGCAGAATAGAGCTGCCAGGGTGCTGACTGGGACTGGGCATGGTTCTCATATCACCCCAGTTCTCCGTCAGCTTCACTGGCTCCCCATCGAAGTCCGGGCCCAATTCAAGGTGTTGGTTCTTACCTATAAAGCCCTTAACGGCTTGGGTCCTGGTTACCTAAAGGAGCGCCTGCGACCGTATATGCCCTCCCACCCCTTATGATCGGCAGCAGATGCTCTCCTCTGGGAGCCCTCTGTGAAGGAGGTGAAGAGAGTGAGTACCCAGAGGAGGGCTTTCTCTGCGGTGGCACCCCACTTATGGAATCTGCTCCCCAGAGAGGCTCGCCTGGTGCCGTCATTATTTGCTTTTCGGCACCAGGCGAAGACCTTTTTATTTAAGAAATATTTTAATTGTTAATTAATTTATTAATTTTATTAATTTATTAGTTTGTGAATTTTAGTTTTTGTTAGTTTTAATTGGGACTATGAGATGGTCCAATTTTAGTCTTTAACTGTTACCGGTAGGTCGATTTGTGTTTTAATTTTATGTTGTATTTCATTTTGTACGGACCTGCTGTGAGCCGCCCCGAAGCTAGCTGGCAAGGGGCGGCATAGAAATTTTTCTAATAAATAAATAAATAAATAAATATTGAGTTCCTTGCTCCAGCAAGAGCCCCAGATCTCCCGTTGGTCACTTGCAACAGCTTCTCGTTGGCAAGTAATGCCCCACAGCACCCAGCAGGAGCCCTGTGGCACAGCAGGCACTGCTTGGGTGCTGCAGAAAGCTCAGTGCCGTTCACAGCCGCAGCTGCCAAGGAGAGGGACTCAGGGAGGGAGGGAGGGAGAGGGCGGGAGGGGAAAGGCTTCCATCGGGCGCATCTGCACACCCAGAACGCACAAAGGACGGGAACCGGCCAGGCTTGCGTGTGGTGACCTGCCAGCGCCGCTCTGCCTGGCTCCTCATCCATGAGCCAGTGTGCAGCCCCTGGTGCCCCATTTCTGGGTCTTGTTTGCCTTCAAGCTGGGGAGGGAGCCAGGGGCCCTTCCCTATGCCTCCCGTGCCTGGGGATGCAAGAGCCCCCTGGGCATCCTCCGGCGCGGCAGACGCTGCATGTCTCCGCCACGCTCAGGGACACCCAGCAGCGAGTGTCCGGGAAGAGAGGTGCCGTCCTGGAGCTGGTCCCGGGGAGCCGGAGCCCCCAGCATGATGAATTGGCTGGAAGTGTTGCAGCAAAGCATGGCAAGCTACATGGAGCAGCACAAACAGGTGTGCAAGCATGTCGTCACAGGGCCCTGCTTCTCCGTCTGTCGCCTTTCTTCCCGCGTTCCCCAGGCCATTCACTGAACTGACACTTGGCAGTAAAGCAGCTTCTTCACAGCTCCTCTGTGGGTGACTTGCAAAACACCGTCCTCCCCCGCCCCCCCCAAAAACCCCTCTTGCACCAAAGACATAAAAGAGACAAACAAGTCCGCATTCCCCATGGAACAAGAAATTTTAATCAAGGGGCAAAATGGAGATGGAGAAAAGGGGAGGGGGCCTCGGAGGAGCAGCGCAAGAGCAGGCCACACTGCAGGGGGGCCTTGTTTATCGCAAGCAATAAGACAGAAGGGAAATCGCCCAGGCGCGAGCGCATGATTGCATTACAGTGAGCCCGGCTAAGTGAATATTTGGCACAGGATAAATCTCTTAATAAAATTACTGCACTCCAGTCCCCGCCACACTCTGCATATGTAATAAAACTCCTTAAAATGAATAGCTGATAAGGAAATGAACCTTTTCCCTGAATGCATCAGCACGCATGCCCGCTTGCTCCCGCACACACTGCGACCGAATGCTGAGACATACTCCTGGTGATTATCAGAGGGCTAAAATAATAACCCCATGAAAGAAATAAATCTGCCCTGCAGCAAATTATGTCTCCACTGTACTTATGTTGAAACCTTCCCCAAACACCTGATAAAGGAATAAACCTGTTAAAGGAATAAATTGGCCACACACGAAGGTTATCCTCAGATTTATACTGGACTGTAATGATAAACCTGCTTTTTCATTAGTCCAATAGATCATAGGATTTACAGTGCTTACAAACGTTTCCGCATTAAAGGTAAGCAAGAGCGCTGCAGAGCCTGCCTGCGTTTGGGGCCAGCCGGGTCGATAAGGAGGCCGGCTGGAGCTCTGCAAAGTATCTTTCAGGAGGCACTGGCAGAATGCGTGATGAGGAGGGGGCTGCTCCGGAAAGAGCTGGCCGAGCCGCACCTGCCAGGGAAAGGCCTGCTGCAGCTCTCTGTGCCTTCATTAGGCAAATCAGAGCAATTAGCTCGCTTTTACCTGTTGCCATGAGTTCTTGCCTGCGCTTTTAAGCCACCGTGTGCTAAAAATGTGCGATGCATGCAGAACAGAACCCAAAGAGCAGACCAGAATGAAACCATGATACAACTGGAAGCAGAACGGAGGACTAAAATGGCCAGAGACTTAAAAGTCTTTACTTGCCCGGGAGACCAAACAGTGCTTCACCTGGTAGCAGAAGGACCGTGATGGCGCCACTACGGCAGCCTCTCTGGAAAGCTTGTCGCAAACGGGGAGCCACAACCAAAGAGGCCTTCTTCTCTTCTTCTCCATCCCTCAGCTGGAGGAAAGCTTGGATGTGGAAGGAGGCATTCCTGTGCAGAGCTGGCCTCCAGCTACTGAAGCCTTCAAGGGCAAACACCGAACTCTCATGGGAACAGACTGGCAGCTCTGGCCATCGCCTTGGCTGTTCCCAGTCAGCTGTCAGCTGGATTTTGCATCAGTTCATGGGCCCAGGAATAAAAAGCCCAGCAATAGATGGGCTGTTTTCAAAGGCATGAGATGCTGCAGTGATCCAGACAGGAGGTGACCAGAATGCAAATAGCTGTCACCGAGCTCTAGAAATGCAATAAACTGTACGGACAGGAAGCTGCGAGAATTGCTGCATCTGGAGAGCATCGCATGGAGAATGATGACAGTCGTCTCAGGCTGCCAGTGATGGAATCATAGACTCATGAAGCCGGGCGGAGCCGGTCAGGCCACACGGAACAGCGGAGGAATCCAGTTTCGAGCAGCCCTGACGGAGGGGTGTCCTCTTGGACGGAACACCTCCAGGAACTGCAGCCTGGTATTGCATGCCTTGCCATCCTGGGTGGCGGGACACGCATGTGCACACAGCTCTGTGCGGCAAGCCCTCAGGCACGTGAAGGGCGCTGCTGCAGCCCTCTGCCAAAGGGCTCACCATTGTGCCAGGTGCCTGCGTGAGGGGCAACGGCTGCCCCAGGCACTCAGGATGAAACAGCTGGCCGGGCCTGTCTCAAGCGGACAACGTGGGGTGCCCTTTGCAAAGCGCCCCCCAGGTGGGACTGCCCCTGCCACACCCCTCGAGGTCCTGGGGGCCTCCTTCCATAGGCACCCACCTGAGCCCTGCAGTCGACTTCAGTCCTCACCATGACTGGGAAGGGTCTTGCTGCACTGGCTGTTGACACATTTCCTCGATTTGCGCTGGCATTTGAGTGTCATCCACAATCCTGAGTACAGCAAGTCATGGCGATGCCAGTCCAAGCTCATCAGGTGGGTTCGTTAGAACAGAGACGGCGCTGATGATCAACTCAGGCTGGACATGGCTCAGATTGCATTAAAACCAGATGAAATATATATGCTATCATTTGTTTGGAAGCAGAGAAGGCATTTGACAAAATTCACTGGAAATTTATTTCAGCTTCTTTAGAAATGTCATCTTTCCTGCAGAGCTGCAGAGATGGGTTAACATTTTTTTATTCAGGCCAAAATGCTTGAGTCTGGTCCTGTGGGAGTCTGCCTGATTTGTTTTCCTTGAGAGAATTTGTTGAATATACTGGGTGCCACAAAACCAGTTCCTCAAGCCCTTCCTGACCAGATGTTTAATCATCAGGCAGTTGTTCCGGGGTCATGCAGCCGGCATTTCATGCTTTGGCAAAGCCAGATAGCAGCTTCCTTTTTTAATTAGGCAGATCCACGTTGTGATGCAAAGCTCTTTAACATCTGCAGATGTAAACGTTCTCCTTAGCTACCTACCTGTCTCTTGGAATGCAATGCCATGGGCGATGTGAGAGTGTCTCCATGCCTTTTTGGCAGCTAAATGTCTAATATTATAACCATATAAGCACAAATGGCCACTTTTGATAACACAACAGGTTGATGAACTGATGAAGTCTTCAATTTCCTGAGAATCCTTAAATTTCTGAATTAGTGATTTTTAGACATAACATGAATTTACAAATTTAATTTATGAAATATAAATCTGTGCTGTTTTGCTGAATATGCAAAATTATCTGTAATATCAGTAAATTTTGCAATCCATAAAATATTTTAGGTTACATAGTACCTACGTATTCATCGTGAAAGATTCGCACAGATTTCATGTAAGAAAACTGTAATACTTAATTTTTTTCAATTTTGGTTTTGATTTTAAAGCACACAATAAAAACTAATGGAAGAAAAAAAATTTTTTTAGAGAGCAAGCATCTTTTGAAAGGATCAATTCTAATCGCTTCAGTTACAATCTGAGGAGCAGGTTCTCAGCTCCCCGATCTACTTCCTTTTGGGAAGCAAACCCAGCGCGCAGCCCTGGCTTCTCTCGCTCATTCTTTGCAAAGTATCCCGTTCCCTGCTGGCTCTTCCCTTTCCCTCCCTCCCTCCCTTTCTGTCTCTCTACCCCCCCCCCATGCTTCCTCCTTTCAGATGCGCATGGTTTGCCCAATATTTTTTGCAGGGTGGGTGGGCCACCCTCCCGCTTTGAATGGGTGCCTGCAGCGACTTCTTGTGCAGCTAAAAGGCAATACTCCAGTCATTCACCTGCTCATGTCATCTGCAAAGCGCACCTCCCAAAGGCCCTGCTCTGCAGTGTGTGAGGGGGTGCTGGCAAGGCGGAGACAGTCGGCTTTGGGGCTCTGCAGGCCCCTTTCCATCTGCCAAGCCCCACTAGGGAAGAGCTGGGCAGGGGCCCCTTGTCCGGGCCCCTGGGACGGAGCGTCCATGGAGCACACCAGCAAGGAGGAGGCACTTTGTGGCCACCGGTGCTGCTCGTTCTGTTCACGTCCATGCAGGAAAGCGCAGCCCTGACTTGGGTCAGGGGTCTTGAGGGCGCCACCCCCTCTATTTTTGTCATGAAAATCGCCCCCACGCACCTTGGAACACAATGTTCCACTGGGGAACGCATGGTCTGGCCCTTACACTCCCCCCCCCCACCCACAGGGCAATGAGCGGCTGTCATAATTGCACAGTTCGAGATGGCCCGGGGTGGGGGAGGGGCGGGGGGAACCACACTGGGTCTCTGGTTTACTGGAAATATGACTTACAGGCATGACAATAAGAAGACTTCTTGCAAAAGCTGCCGAGCAAAAGTCATCGCGCACACAGACCCCCCAGCGAGATTGCCCGTGTTGTGCTGGCGGCGGTCTGCGCGCACAGCCCCCCACGGCTGCTCTCCCTGGATGGCCCTTGGCCAGGCCCAGCTGGGCAGCAAGGGGGAAGGAGGGTGCTAGGGCAGCTCCCGCGAGGCCCGGTGCTGAGAGGATCGGGGGTCTCACACTCGGCAATGTGAGCAGCCCTCCAAGCTGGATCTCAGCATGGAGCCCCCGACCCCGTTGCTGCCTTGCAAGCTGGGAAATTCCCCCTTCTGCCCATTTCTGGGGTGGGGAGAGAATGCAGACGAAGATGCAGGCAGTACAAGCATGCAGGACTCTCTTGTCCCTGGGACCACGGATGAGGCCAGGGGAAAGCGCCCCTTTGAAGAACAGCATAGCACAAAAAATGCCCCATGCTCTGGGCAGCTTGTTTGACCTACATCCATCACTTTAGTTCTCAGAAGTGCCACTCGCCCCTCGCCTGTAAAGCACAACTCCGCACAGGCCCAGGACGGGGAGCCCGTCCCGTCTCCCCAGCACCTTCCTGTGCACACCCTTTGAAGGGGAAATCTGCATAAATGAAGAGGTTAATGGAAATGTGCTTGATTTTATTACTATTAAAGCCCCTCTGCACGCCACATTCGCACATTTTAAGCCGCCTGTGGTACAATCACTAACCATGAAGTATATTCAGCAATCTCTCCCTTTTTTTCAATTGCCCACCGCAGCCTATATTACAAATACATAAATCATAATGTTTCAACAAAAGCAAAATTTAATTTTCTCCTTTCAGCTGTTATCTGGGCCGGGTGGTATATGGCAGGCTGCGGCCGAGTCATTTATTACACTGGCTGAATGGATAATGGAAAGAGAGTCTATTATGCCCAGCTTTGTTAGGGCTGTGAATGTGGCACCAAACACCGTGGCAGCCTAAATCTCTTTACATCTGTAGGAGATACACAGGACTCTATTATTCCATGCCAGAGCAAAATTAAATAGTTGTGTGTGCTGGGGGGGGGGGGAGGCAGGGGGAGCGCTGGCTCGGCAGCCACTGCTGAAGACGCTGCCAGGCCCGTTCACTACCGTCTCGAGAGCAGCCTGCCTCTGTTTCCCTCCGGGAGAAGGCCCTTCTTCTCCAGTTCCCATCTCATTCATTCATTCATTCATTCATTCATTCACATATTTATATGCCGCCTTGAGCCCCTAGGCGGCTCCATTATGCCATTTTGCCAAAAGGCTTCTTCTGTATATTTTCAAATATATATTTTATAAAAAATGTTAAAAACATATTCCATAAATGTACACGGTAATGCCGATTGTAGCCAACTCTTTGGGAAGGGAGGCAGGTGCGTTTTCCGCCAGCTGGGGATCCACCGGAGGGCTGCGTGCTCCGGCCTGCCTCTCACCGGCCTGGCTGTTGCTCTGCTGGTTCTGCCAGTCGGGGTGTCGCGGGGCACTTCGCCATAGGGACGAGCCTGAGGCGTGCCCAGGATCTTTTCCATGGCGCACAGACGCATTTCCTTTGCCCCACCGGCCTGGTTTGCCCATCCCGCCCAGTTCAGGGCTAGGGACCCCCAGCCAGCTGGGGCTGTGGAGGAGCGAGTTGGCATGCTGCTCTGCCCACACTTCTCCATTTCCATGTTTCTGAGCAATCCAGGGTGTGGCATGTGAACCTGGAACTGTGTGCTGCCGAAGGGCAAAGCACCCAGAGTTTCAACCCAGCCACAAACCATGGATTCTCACGGGTCGTCACTTTTTGTGAATCGAGTGTGCATTTGAACCAGTCCAGAAACTTGCTAAGTCGCCTTTCCTGAGACAAAGCTAGGATGGCACCCACTCTTCCAATCTGTCCAAAAAAGCAATGTCTTGCTTAAAGCCGATGACGTTATGCAACGTGAGCAGCACTGAGATGCGCCCCCTCGCTTTCCCAGCAGTACCAGTGGGATCAGAGCATAGTGGCCAGATAGGAGGAAGTAGCTAGGATACCAAAGTGGGAGGAACAGGAAGCTGCCTCTAACTGACGGAGGGTGCCAGAAGTTTATGTCTGTAGTTGATCCACTGAGCTGGATGGATCACCCAGTGACTCGTGGCTGCTTGACAATGGCTGCACCCCAGCCACTCAGGGGGGAGCCGAGGGAAACTTTGAGAAAACCCTGTGGTGGAAGAGCAACCAAAGCGCCAGCAATGCACCCGAGCCCCTCTCTCTGCCTGATCCTGGCTTCAGCAAGGCTTTTGGCAAAGTGCCCCAGGATAATCGGATTCGCAAACCAGCTCAAAGTGGGCCAGATGGAGCCACGACCGGGGGGCCCACAGTGGGGCACGGCAGCACATCCAAAGCGTGCTCCTCAGCGGCACCCTCTCACGCTGGGGGCAGTGGCCAGTGGGGGGCGCGGGGCTCAGTCCTGGCCCGGGGCTCTCCAACATTTTCCTAATGACTTGGATTAATAAGTGCAGGGAACGATGATCAGCGCTGCAGATGACCCAAACCTGGGTGGGGGAGCTCATTCCCTGGAAGACAGAAAGAGGATCCAGGGTGATCCTGACAGGTTCAGATGCTGGTTGGAAAAACAGAATGAAATCTTAAAAGGGACTAATGTCAAGTTCTGCATCTAGGAAAAACAAGCCACATTCGTGGTGACAAGTGGGGGATGCCTGACTCAGCAATACCACAGGCGAGAAGAATCGTGGAATTAGTCGGAAGCTTCAGGGCCCTGCCTTTTTCAGCACAAAGGAGGATTATTCCACTATCATTATGTCCACACCATAACATTCCAACGTATCAACAGCGACTGGAGCATCACCCACGGAAGTGAACACATTGCAGCATGTGCTGTTTTGCCAGATCCTCCTCACAGTGAAACATAGAACATAGAAACATAGAAACAGAGCGAGTCAGAAGGGGCCTCCCGGGCCATCTAGTCTGACCTCCGGCTCCAGCCGGCTCCGCTCATGACATGCCCACCATGTGCATGTCCAGCCTGTCTTTGAACACCCTCACCGATGGGGCCTCAACGACCTCCCGTGGGAGCCCATTCCACGCCCTCGGGGTCCTAACTGTCAGGAAGTGCTTCCTGGCATCCAAATTGAACCTTGGCTCCCTGAGCTTGGCTCCATTGGAGTGTGTCCTGCCTTCCTCTGCAGGGGAGAACAGGCCTCTCCCCATCTCCATGTGACACCCCCTCACATACCTGTATGTTGCCAACATATCCCCTCTGAGTCTCCTCTTCTCCAAGCTGAAGAGACCCAGTTCCCTCAGTCTTGCCTCATACGGCATCCCCTGCAAACCAGCCACCATCCTTGTGGCCCTACGCTGCACTGACTCCAACCTGGCTACATCCTTTCTGTAATGAGGGGCCCAAAACTGAACACAATACTCCAGTTGCGGGCACACCAGAGTCGTGTAGAGTGGTAGTAATACCTCTCTCGATCATGAAGCCACACTTCTGGCTATGCAACCAAGGGTGGCATTCGCCCTCTTGACCACCACATCACACTGCTGACTCATGTTTAGCCTGCGGTCAACCAGAACCCCGAGGTCCCTTTCACAAGTGCTGCTCTCCAGCCACTTGTCACCTAACCTGTACTTATGACAGCTCTTCCTATGCCCCAAGTGCTAGTGATAATGCACGCATCTGAGAGGAAGCCCATGCGTGCACCCACACAGGTGCGTATATTTTCGAAGGAGGTCTCTGTTCTCGCCATGGAACCTCTTTGCCTGCAATGAGGGGTCTTCCCTTCTTTACCTGACTGGCACATTTGTTAAATTTGTACTTCTTTGTAGGACGAAAACCGGTGATGTGCAAATATTGCACCACAGCTGCGGTGCTGCTCTTTCTCCAGTTCTTGAAAGGCCCAAGTGGGTCACGTGTGTGGAAGTCGTCAGCACCCCTGCCCTCCTCTCACCGCAGGATTCTGTGTGTGCAGACAGAAAAAGACCCAACCCTTCCAGCACGCACTGCTCACGCCAAAAAAATAACCCGCTGGATTACCTTCCTATATTGCAGAATGGTTTTCTTAATTCTGCAGTTTCCCACCCCTAAAAACTAAGTATCTCTCCAACTTAGTTGTTCCTTTCTGCCTTCCAAAACCCTTGGTATTCCTGGCAACAGAAACAGAAACATCTGGAAGAGTCAAACCCTTTTTGTTGTCCAAAAGTATCCAAAGAGCGTCCTTTCCCCATGGCTGTGTTTGAGACGCTGCGTTCTCCGGCAGTCCTTGTACTCAGCTCATTTTTGCACAGCTCCTGCTTGCCAGTAAAACAGCCCATTGCTGGAGGCCTCAGGAGCAGGTGACGCGGGGGCAGCAGCTCTTCCATGGACCCCCCACTCACGGCCGGGCAGGTCTTGCTCTGCCACGTGGCCGAGCGACCCCTTCCAGCAGGATCAGGCAAGGCACAAATGAGCAGGGAGAGCAAGAACCAGGACACCCTTCGACGAGTTCGGCAGGTTTGCATGCAGGCAGTACGCCTGTTGCTGTTTCTGCCCAGCTAGCATTTTTAATTGACCAAAGGACTGATCAATGGATTGATTGACTGATTGATTGATGGGTGTGGGACCCTTGTGGCTGGCCAGATGTTTTGGCCTCCAGCTCCCAGTGCTCTTCACCACAGTATAGAGCTGTGACCAGCACAAATGAAGTTCTGGATTAGATTATTCATGTCCATCCATAACTCCAGGCAATCAGAAGAACAGCAAGCATGACAAGGGGACAAAAAGTTTAGAGCGCTGGCCACTGCTCAGCCAAAGTCACTTCAGACTGCGATACAGATTCCTTTCCCGCATTTCTAATGTAAAGGTCAGGTAATGTTTTCCCAACTTTTAAAAACTAGCATGCCTGTCTCGTGGCCATGCGAAGCACACTGGACAGTGCATCTTCTGTGGGAACACCAGCAGAGAAGTACTGAGCTACGCCTGTTTCCTCCCCACATCAGACCCTGGTGGCTCCCACAGGCCTCCATCTCAGAAGGGACGGGAGTTCCCCCCATAAATCTCATGCAGCTGTCATGCGTGCAGGGGAAGGCCATGGTCTCGGGGGCCTTCTCTTCTGTCCCAGCTGAATGAGCCCCCTCACCTGTTCTTTCGAGGTCCCTCACGGAGGGTTTCGCAGCTACCAGCTGACGCTTCCTTTGGGCCAGCGAGTGGAAAAGTTGGCTCTGCAGGGGTACCACATGCAAGGCCCGATGAGGATTTCCTGAATGGGCCTGACAGCCAGGCGAGGACCTCCACTCATGGGGGACCCCTCCGCAGGTTGCATGCCTCCCTGTGTCCTGCAGAAAAGAAGCTCTGCTCAAGCGCAACCTGTCCGAATTCTCCAGGAGCGCTGGGCTGCGGAGGCTACCGGCCGGTTCCGGAGTGGAAGGGGTGGCCTGAGCCAGCCCTCCCGACTGCTTCCTGCCGGAGAGGCCTGCCAGGAGACATTTCATTTGTGAGCACGTCCCCCGAGACCCTGCGCACTCGCAACTGACAGCAGATATTAATGCAAAGCCGCTGACCCAAATCCCAGGGCTTCTGCATTTCTTCGGCTCTGCGCATTTCAGAGCACAAAACAAAACTTGCACGGATACCGATGCCATCCTGCCGGAGCGAAGGGGGCAACACTGGTCACACGTGCACTTCGCTGGTGTCAGCTCATTGCGCTGGCCACGGGCCGGTTCTCGAAATACTTTCTATGGTGTGGGAATCCCGTGTTCATGGGCCAGTCCATGCAGGTTGTAACGGATGACCCAGGCAAATCTGTGCAGGCGGTTTCCTCGCCCACGACTCTCGTAGAAGCTGACGTGCCTGAACGTTGAGGTCGCTCGTGTTGAGGAACCGTCAAGGGAAGGCCTAGGCTGCAAACCAGCCAGCAGTGGAAGACTCAACCCTTCTGGCCGGCCAAGACATGCGAAAATTAGGGCAAATTGAGAGCAGCTCTCCGCTTTCTAGGCTCTCCTTGGATCCAGAAGCTCTCCAGTCTCTTCTGTATCACCTCTGCTCCTCTGAGAACCTGCCTTGAATATGGAAGGCCGCAGCTTGCCTCATCGGGTCTTAGCTTGACTCTTCTTGTTTGCGCTGATTCCACCTTCTCTCTCCACCTGTGTGTGTGTGTGGCGGGGTGCCTATTTCCCATGTACACATTTCACTATTTAGTACTAGCATCCTTCTGACTAGGATCCCTTCCTTTATATACTCAAGATCTGGGAAAAAGCCAGAGATCTTGAACAAAGGTAGGACATAAAGAGCTGGACAAGAAATAAAATCCATATTGGGGCAATAACGGTCATAAAGCTATGAGGAGGGTGTATAATAGTTCCTGGACTTTTAATTTGTGACTAATTTGTTGCACAATGAGGTTGCAATTTTCTAATTGTGATTGCCACTTTAATTTTACTCATGGCTGTGCAACTAACAATGTATAGTCTAGTAATTAAAATTAATTGTACCTTCACCTGCATATTTCTACCAGGCTGTTAAATTTAGTCTATAGGCTCAGTGATTTTGTTCTCAGAAAGATGCTGAACTCATTCAGGGAGTCCAATTATGTGATACCTGGTAATTCCAGCATAAAACCAGGGCCTTTACTTTTATGTAAAGAGTTTGCAGAATGACATTTTAAAAGAACATGTATGCTCAGCTTTAGCAATCTGGTAGATGTGAATGTTAACGGTTTTATTATGGACAAGCCATTATTGAAATACAACTTACAAAAATAGCAATTATCAGTTGCTTGAATATAGCCTTTGTAAGCTCAAATAGATTTCCAACGTTCAATTACTTTAAAGGACAATTACCAGTAATCTTTTGAACTGCAGACATAGTTTAAATTTGATGTGGAAAAAATACTTAATTAATTCAGAGTTAAGGTGGCGGGGGTGTGGGGGGAACCTCACAGCAAACTGCAAAGTTGAAAAATGCAAGGTGTCGCCAGTCCTGATGCTAAGAACCAGAACCATCTTAGCTAAGGAGGGTTGCAAAAAGTAGGGGTCCTCCACTGCAGGACCAGGTGCAAGCCATGTGGATAGAAGTGGGCACCGGAAGGCACTCTCACGGTGGACGTGGCCACGCGTGGTTGCGGAAATAGATGCTCTGTGCTGCACCTCCTCCACATGTTGGTGCAGCTCATAGTGCATCCCTTTCAAAGCTGAGACAAGCCACTCGTACCAGAAGGGTTCGCCTGCTCCTCTGCCCACATTGTGCAAAATCTTCTTAGTTTCTCTTGCTCAAGCGGCCTGAGTCAGCAGGGTCTCTCTCCAATAAGCCAATACACCAGACCGAGGCGGTGGGCGGGGGGAACCTCCACCCAGAGCCGAAGTCAGATCAATTGAGCCCAAAAGGAGGCTCTGCTGAGGATTCCAGGCTTCCTTGCCAGTAACCTGCAATTGACTTGTAGTCTGCGATCATGAACTGGAGCATTAGCCCTTGAAGCCCCACAGTGCCGCAAAATATGCTCCGTGAGTGCGACATCCTTTGCCGCTTGCTGGGGTTTCTCTCTACGGAAAAGTCAGCTGGGTGGTGCTCCAGTGAGGGGGTGAGGCCTTCCCCCCTCTGCCGCCCCTCCCCACAAATCGGCCACCTTGCAGGGCAGTCGGCAGGGGTTCAAAGCAGGGGGATGTGCGGGGAGGCATTTTGCAGGTGTGGGGCGGGAATCTCTCCACAGACCAGGCAAGGGGAAGGGTTTTTGTACGGGGAGCCCAGGTGGTGTGGCGGCTCAAGCACCGGACTGGAACTTGGGACCCCTGGTGCTCGGCCCCTCGGACACACCAGGAAGAGCACCAGGCGACTCTGGGCCAACCTTGCATTCCCAGCCAGACTTACCTCACAGGGCTGTTGTTGTGAGGATAAAATGGGGTCTCTGAAGCTACCCTGGCTCCTTGCAAAAGGAAAAAAGGCAGCAGAGTTGCGATTAATAACAGAGATCCTCCCCATGGAGCTGCACAGCACTTGCTAAAATGTTCTGATGCATCAGGAAAGGTGGGATCCTGTTTCCAAGGGTGCTCTTCTCCCCCAGTGTTGTGTTGCGTTGTGTTGCGTTGCACATGAAATCTGCTGGTCAAGGTATTACTATTCAGGGCAGATTCTCTCAGGGCACGCAGCATGTCGGAGGCAGCCGTTGGGAAGGAATTGCCTTCCACAGGGCAAACGCCGTGAAGATAAAAAGCCGTTTCTTCTGTTTTAGCATAGTCTTGCACACCTTGCAAAAGGATGCGGCAGGCCACTGGCCTTTTGCAGTCCGGCGTTGGGGCTGAAAAAACCCCACTGCAGCTCCAGAGAAAAGGTCCAAAGAGAAAGGCCCCATTTACGCTGCAAGCTTTCTCCGTGCAGGGGGACTCCGGGCACTTCCAGTTCCTGCGTGTGTTCCATGCTGTGCAATCCGCAGAAGCTGTTTCACAGGATCATGTCCAAAGGCTGCAAAGCTGGGATGGGCAGAAGCTGGTCTCCAGGTGTTTGGGACTCTGACTCCCATAAGGCCCTGGCAGCCTGGGCAGTGGTCAGGGATCCTGGGGGCTGGAATCCAGACCGGCAGGAGACCTACTTCCTACCCACGTCTCTGGTCAAAGGAAGGATGGGTTTGCTTTGACTCTCGGTGGGGTACAACACGGAGAGGAGGCTGACTGCAGGAGCCGCCCACCCTGGTGGATCCTGCCCAGGACACTGTGGGATCTTCCCCAGTGGGACTTTTGGAGGAACGCGTCATGGGGGTTTTGGGTGCAAGACGCCCGTGAGAAAGGCTGGATGCAGAAGCTCATTCTGACGCGGAAAGACTCTGAGCTCTGAAACAGCACCTGCCTCCAACCACCTGAAAAGCACCCCTGTTGCCTCCTCTCCTCCCTCCCGGACATCACCTGTCTTTTTTTTGTTATAAAAACAGTCTGTTATAGCAGTAAATGCAATGGGCTGATCTAGGTGATGACTTTGATCGAGCCGGTTTTCTGCAACTAGGCAGAGCGACTCTCTTTCACACAATCGCCTGTTAACCCTTCTGACCTGAGTCTTCACTGGAGAACACTGGACTGGCCTAGTTGTGTAATGTTAAATTAAATTCCTGTTAAATTAGCCTATAGAAATACAATTGCATTCTTGCCGGGTTTTCCCCCCTGGGAGCTTTCCCCCAAATGGCCATGAACAAAGTTTACTTACCCGGATTTGGAAAAACAATTAAGAAAGGAATTCTGAAAATTACAGGGAAAAGACTGAAGTTGTTCATCCCATTGGCTGCCACCATTTACAATTGACAACAATTGCCACAATTGACAACGCACCTTTTGCAGTACTCATCACCACACCCACACCCACACCCAACAGCAACAATGCCAGCGCTTCTGCCAGCACTTCTGCCCTTCTCTTGGCAATTACGGATCTTCTTACGGTGGTCCATAATTGTGATGCGATGGCTTGTTATCTCCATTCCAAAACCAACCTTGATAAAGTGGCTTTTGACAGTTTTATGGCTCCTTTAGATGAAATATTAGTGGTATCTTCCAGAATCGGCTGGAATGGAGTCGACTCCGTAGTTCACCATGAGAAAGACAGGAGGAGCATTCCCCAGTTTAAAAGAAATTTGAGGAAATGGTTCCATTCCCCTCTCCATTATCCAGCCACCCTGCAGATTTGGCTTCTTAAGCATCATCATGCGGCCTTTGCTTTGCAGTCCTTCTGCAGAAATTAGCTGACACCCATCAACACAGAGAAAGGAAGGCTGTAGCATTAACACTTGAGAGCACATTAATCTTTCCCAAATTAAAATCTGCACCACAGCATTTAAGATTGAGGCCGCCATGGTTCAGTGCTGTTTGACCGCCAATTTTGATAAAAGTGTTTTAAGAGAGTGGAGACGGAGATAAATTGCCCGTGCCTGCACGACAGCGGCGAGGGTAACTGCGCAGTGTCTGGGTTGCTATCGTGGCAGGGTGTCCGCTAAACGCTTGCATGTGTTTACAGAAGGAGCACAACAGCCGAGGGAGGCGGCCGCCTGGTGCTATATTTCTCGCGGGCAGCATCAATATTATATTTCATCAGAGGGAGACAAATACACTTTCTCATTTGAGCATCTCAAGATAAGGGCAGCTTTGGTTGTAAAGCAGCGGCATCTCTTGACTCGGAGTTTTCCAGAGCGACACTTGCTTCGAGAGCTCAGCCGCAAGCTGCTGAAGCGAGCCAGAAGGGGACGGCAGAGCAGGAGGGACTGTGCTGCAGTGGCAGCTCACAGAGGGCGCTTGGGGAGCCAAGCTCCCTTTCCCGGGGCCTGGGAATTGTCTGCCGCTCTTCCGATTTGCCGCACTCTCTTCTTGTGGCTTTCGAGAGCTGCAGCTGGGAAGCAGGAATAGTTATGTATGTATGTATTTATTTAAGGCTTTTCTAGCCCACCCTTCACAATGTCTCAGGGTGGTAATGCAAAAAGAATAAATGAATAAGATACAGCATTCAGAGAGTATTAGAGAAAAACCCAGTCTTACAACACTGCTAACATTGAAAATAATGGGAAAATAAAACGGGCTTGGCCTGGTGCAGAAAAGAAAAAAGCATCAGCAACAGGCTCGCTTCTCGGAGGAGCCCATTCCAGAGCCAGGGGGGTGGGCACCACAGGGAAGGTCCTCCTCTGGACAGCCACTCTTTCGATCGCCTTCGAAGGGGACTCCCAAAGGAGGACCTCTGCTCCCAATCTTAGAGGTCGGACAGGTATATATTGAAGGAGGCGCACTGTCAAATATCCAGGTCCTAAGCCATTTAGGGCTGTGTAAGTCACCACCGGCAGCCTAAATTCGGCCCGGACCTCAACGGGAAGCCAGTGCAGACGGTGCAGGACTGGCTTTGTGTGCGTCCGCCAGCCAGTCCCCGCCAGCCTCCTGAAGCGTCCAGGCCATCTTCAAGGGAAGTCTCGCATACCCCAGGAAGGCAGCGCCACACCCCGGGCCCTGTGCTGGGGGCCCTGCTGCACCCCACACTGCGTGCCCAGCTGATGCATTGGACTACAGTTCCCATCACCCCCAGTCAGCACAGGGTGTTGCCAAAACACACAGATTTCTTCATCACAGGGATGCAGAGAACTGGCGTGCTGGGGGACCCACTGGCCAGGTGCGCTTCCAGAGAGAAAAGGAGGTGTGTTCCGGATAAGGTGGAAGGGGGCGTGGAGACAGGTGAGTGAGCGGGAGACAGGTGAGCCTCAGGCTGCTCTGATGGGGGGACAAGCAGGGGAAGAAGCAGCAGGAACTTCAGGTGCCATTTCTCCTTCCTGCTCACCCGGCAACGAGGTACACACACAGGGAAAGCAGTCAGTTTGGTTGCTTTGACATTTAGGAACAATTAAAGCCATTCATTTAACCCTCTTATTATATAATTACCATTCACTACTGTGTGTGAACTAAGGCACACTTAATTGGGGAGAGCACTCCATCAGAGGAAATAAATGCTGGGTGTCCTGGGCAAGAAAATGCGACCCTCTCAAAGGAGGGATGATGGGCTGCAGGCCTCTCAGTCGCCTTAAGTTCTGCTTGATTGCTGCTCCGTGGAAAAGATTCTGACCTGTTGCCTCACCCATGTCTCCGGGCAGCGTTGCTTGGAATAGTCCCGGGCTGGAATGGCGCCAATTGCCTTTTGTCCCAAGCCCGTGGCGGAATAGCACAGACCGTGATCTTCTCTCTTGTGTGTGGCACAGTTTCAAAAGCCATCACATTTTCCCAAACGTTTTCACTTCCCGCATAGTTAACACGCGGCACTTCCTTTTTTAGTTCATGTAGGCGAGCGTGAGGGATCAGTGCTGCTCCCAAAGAGCGCCGCTTGCTGCACCCACATCGGCCCACTCTGGCTGCGCACCACGCTCTGCGGTTGGGAGCAGCTGCAGGGACGCAGAGCTCCTCGCGGGCTCCCACAGCCTCCCGCCCTCGGCTGGGCTGAGCAGCTCCGTGCGGCACCGGGCAGCCAGGGTACCGCCGGCCGATCTTGGATGCAGGGGCAAGCATGCGGGTGACGCTGTTGGCGTGGCCACGACCGACGGCTGCCTGGCTGCCCTCATATTTGTTCCTCGGTTTGGCTGCAGTGGAGCCCTCTCGGCGTCGCCGAAGCCGTCCTCTGCGGCTGTGCTCAACTTGTTTGACTCGAGAGACAAGCTGTCAGCCTGACAGGATGAGTCGCCTGTTTGGTGTGGAACTAGGAAATATGCGGCATTAGATATCCTGAATGATATTTTCCCATTTCTCTTGAACCAAAGTATGGCCTTCTGGGAAGGAAGATCCTCAGACCTTGTGCATGGGAGGGATCAGTGGAGACAGGGCTTCGAGCACCGTCCTCTTGACTTGGATGGAGCCACAGCTGGGGGCACCAGAGGGGCCGCCCTCCTCTTCAGGAGTGGTTCCCACGCGGAGGGATAAAGGCTGATGCTCCAACCAAGCAACTCTTGATGTTCCTCCTGGATTTCACAGAAAAACTGGCGTGCTCAGTCCCTGCCCACGTGGTTGTGCAGAATGATTAGCAGAGAAGCAAACTCTTGTTGGTCGTGTGGAGCTTAAAGGACCGCTTAGTATAGCTCCTTTCTGAGGAGGCAAAGGGTGCGCGTGCCTTGCAATGTCTTGCAAACTCTCGCACTGTCTGGGGCTGTTGTCCATAAATAAAGTATGACAACACAGTTTTTGAGGCCGTGAATGCAGGTCAGAGGCAGTTCGGTTTAAACAGGCCCAGGCCAACTCATATTTATTAGCCCTTTTATACATATTGTTGGAGAAGACTAACTAACATGGCTTCGCTCCAAGCTCCACTAAAGCTGAGCATGCCAAAGGAAAGTCGCACTGGAGATCCTTGCTTTGACCATGGTGGGAAGCAGCTGTTGGCAGCAGAATTGAGGAGCAGGAGTTAAAGGAGAGGCTGCAGGAGGCCAGGAGGGCGAGCTGGGTGTTCTCCACTGCCCGCAGGTGCCTGGAAGCAGGCAGAACTGTTCCTGTTATCCAACACGATCCCGTGGCTCTGTTCTTGGAGGCTGCATGCTGACCTGCGCCATCTTTGCCCCCACTTGCAAATTCTGGTGAGCCAAGCAGGGTGTTAATCCAGGACAGGTGAAGAAAGTCACGGGCATCCTGACATGAGAGAACCAGTGCCAGACACCGGCGAATGCGCTTGAGTCTCCTGGATCCCCAAGGATGCTGGTCAAGTGGGACAACTCTGGTCCACCAAAAGGAAAAAACAACAACTCCTGCCACCTTTAACCCACGTAAACACTGCAGTGTTGGCCATTCTGATCCATTACTGAGCTGTGCTTACAATACGGAGATAGTCTTTGTCAGGCACAAGAACCATCTTGCCCCCCACCACCCCAAAAATGCAGTTGGCTACCTCAGTTTGGCAGGCATGCGAAGGAAGAGCAGGGCACCACTGGTGCTCTTTCGGGTGTACATGCTCACCTCCCACTCCCCTAAAGAGCATCCAGCATCTGCTTCAGGCAGGACAAGGGGCCCTGCAAGCTCACAGCCCCACATGTGGACACCGCAGCTGCTCTGATACCGCGCCAAGTTATTCCACGCAGTGGTCACCGCGACCTCAATCACAAACCCCTTTAGGGGTCAACTTCCTGAAGTTAAGCTTGTGCTTAAGATCCTTGCCAGATTAGCATAAAATAATGAACGGCAAGGCTGAGCACCTCGTAGTTTATCTGAATTCGTAGGATGCACACTTCCTGTCCATGGAGCCCTAAGCTCCCATGACAGTCAAACAGCATGAAAAAATTGGCCATTTTACTCTGTTTTATGCAGCAGAGAAATGACATGCTGTATCGTTGTTTGTGGACACCCCAAGTCGGCTAGCATCGTGTTTCACACAATTCTGTTGCCCATAAGGAACGTCTGACTTGGCTGATCGCAGTGCATTTATTTGACTTAGAACCAACTTCTCTTAGTCTTAATGATGCCGCTACCTCATTGATATGTTTTTTATTAGCTGAAATAAACCTGCATGAGCTAGAACTGTCGTCAGGCAAAAGGAATTGGAACACCGGGGCTGCAGAAGTTCCCATTTCCACCCCGGGGCCTGTTTGCCTCTTGCCCGACTGCGGCACATGTCGTCACCACACAAGCAAGCCGCGGCAGCAGCGACAATCCCATCTCGTGGAGCCATCTTTCATTCTACAAGTAATCCAGTTTCCAAGGGACATCTTTACCTACTGTTCTTCTATTTTCCATCCCATGAGCCACCATGAAATTGACATTTAAAACTAATTGTACGGTGAAATCTACCAGATTCCAGAAACTCTGGCTGTTTGTGGAAGGGTGCCGGGCCGAACCCTCACCTGGCTGCGAGCGAGCACAGAGGGGGATTAGAGGGCTTTAGGACGAGATAGGTGCGTATAACTGATCTGCATGTCTTATCTCGGGCTGACAGTCGCCTGACAGGGCCTGCCTACCTGCCCTCCACGCCTGTCCCTGCTTTTATTGTCTTGCCACCACGGCCTCTTCTGGAGGCTCCTCTCTGCTCTAATAAACAACCAATTACTGCCCCAAACAGATGTCTGGACTATGATCAAGGGATTCAGCTGGAGTGAAGAGGCCTTAAATAGGTCAATTTCATTCAGTTAGACATGGTAGCTGACTGAAGTGGGAAGGGAGAACTGTAGGGTGACCTGGACGTGCGTGTCATTGAATGAGTAAGCCGAGGAGAGGAGATTGGTGAAAATAAAACTTTGGGCAGTTCACATAAACTAAACCTGTGAGCGAATCGCTGTTTCTCAGGCAGGAAAATGATGCTTCCCACTAATCCAAAGTATTTAGAATTAAGCTGCCGACAGTCAGATTAAGTTGAATGACAATTGGTGGAGTATATAATGAGAGTTGAATATAACTTTTAAAGTCATGTTTATGTTCTGATTTAGAGCAGTTTTATGACAAATGGTCCAGCAATGGATACAACAACTCCAGAGATCATAAAGTTTCATTTTTCTTAGCTGCTCATATTGTTCCTTTCAAAGAATAAGCTCAATCTAGATTTAGTCGGCCCACTAAGATACTTCAGAGGAATCAACCCACTGAAGTAAATTTGGCTTCAGTGAGTCTTGACCTACCTGTCTATTTGATTTCAATAGGTGCCCTCAAGGTATGGCATACAAACCATGCATTGGTGAACCATTACTTAGCTGCTGCCCCTCAATCAGTACAGTTATGGCTCACATGGGGATTGCTGGGGATTCGGCTTTCCAAAATGCTGCACTTCTTTTATATAGGACTAGCATTTTTTCAGCTTGGCATACAATATTTGGTTCCTGGGAAAATTCAGGACATGTTGCCTGTGTGTGTCCCATTCCCTTTCATCTGGTGCTTCTACAATCCATGCCATGGACTGTGGACCACCAATGTCAGTTGCTCCGTTATTGTCATATTAGGAAGAAAAGTCTCTTCCAATGCTATGAGAGAGGTTGGGAAAGGGGAGGGCTGCCAGTGTTGCCCCCCGTTTGATGGAATGACCAAACTCCCACACCACGGTCCATCTTGCTGCCCCACAAGCTGGACACTGAATCGTTGCCATCCTTCGAAGGCAGCGTTGGTCTGAAACCCCTCAGTTTATTAGGAACTTTTTCAGCAGCTTCAAAAGTGTCCCTGCTCAATGCCTGTGAAAATGTTTGCCTGTTTATGTAATTTTCCTCTCTTGTTCTTTTCTATTCTCCCTCTCTTTCTCTTTGATTTGCTGCTGCTCAGTAGCTTCACTTCCATGGAAATTTCTGTTGCAAATCTTAAAGGGATCACAGGAGAGTTACTGAAAAAAACAAAACAGCAAACATTTTTTCTGTTAACAAGAAAAGAACGTGAGGAACTCTTGTCAAGCTTTCATTTTCACGTCAGCCTGCCCAAGGGGTTGCCACTAAGGGGGCTTCAGCAAAACACTTCGGTGTTCCAGGAGACTTGCTGCTGGCAGAGCAAACCAGCCAAGGAGTGTGCCTCCTCTCATGTGCCAGCCTTTTTCCGACTTCTCCACAATTATTTACTCCAACCTGGGGTCCCAGGACCTGCTGGCCACGTGCACGGCACTTGCCAGGCACCTCCAAAATATACCAACTGCTTTTCACATGTTGAAGCTGAACTAGAGCCAGATGACCTGGGGCTTGCCTGGACCTGCTCCGCTTATGATTTGACACCCAAGTGAGAAGCTACAGAAACTCCCTTAAGACTGACTTTCTGTGTATATGAAAGAATGACTTTAAGTGAAAAGTGCCGTGCCGTGCCTTGCTTTGCTTCTTAGCTGTGCCATGCCATGCCGTGCCGTGCCGTGCCGTGCCGTGCCATGCGTTGAATTGCCGTGCCTTGCTTTCTTAGGCATGCCGTGCTGTGCCATGCCTTGCCGTGCCTTGCCTTGAATTGCCGTCCCGTGCCTTGCTTCCTTAGCCATGCTGTGCCATGCTTTGCCATGCCATGCCTTGAATTGCTATGCCGTGCCGTGCCGTGCCTTCTTAGTCGTGCCGTGCTGTGCCATACCTTGCCATGCCTTGAATTGCCATGCCGTGCCGTGCCGTGCCGTGCCTTTTAGGACTGCCAATGCTTCTGATCCCTTGAATAAACTGAGAGCATCTCCAAGGGACTAGGTTCAAATCCCATAATGACTGAAAAGGATCTTCTGGACCGGGAGATCTTCCAGAGTGGATCTTCTGGAGTTATAGCACAGACACAAGCTCATACTCATGGAAGGATCAGAGCAGGCTGGATCTGGAAGATGCTGCAGAAATGGTCTACATGGAGCAGGGGAAATGCTTTGCAGGGCACGGGCAGGATCCCTGCTGGCTGGCAGGCTGGACAGGCCTGGCCCAGGCACAAGCGGCTCCCCAGCATGGGGGGAGTGCTGGCTGGGGGTGCAGGGAGTGCCGCGATCCCAGAGGAGGGATCCGGTGCTTGGCCGGCCCCCCAGGGAACTGTGCCGGGGCAAGGCACCACCATGACGAGGCCACCTTGGATCCCCTCAGCCAAAGCCACTCCACTCAGCAGTGTAGGAGTTGCCCTGCCCAGCCAATCAGCACAAGCATCGTGTCTTGCTGTGAATTGTTTCCGTTCAAAACGATTAAAAATAAAATTTGATTTGCAGTCAGATTAGTCCATTTAATGCAACCAAATTAATGTTCACTTCAGTTAAAGTAAATGTTAGCCTACGCGGATATGAAATTTGACAAATATTAAATATCATTTACAGTAAATATGAAACCAGATTAACATAATTTCCCCGAGGGTTTTCCCCTGCTATAGTTTTCGGGGTGGTGATGTACGACTGGTTTCCTGAAATTGTATCTTGACCTTGTTACCTCAAGGTCAATCGAACAGCTTTGATCCCATGAGGCAGAAAGGGCAGTGGGGGCTTTGGAAGGACAAGTCTAGCTTCCACTGCCAGGAAACAGATACTAAAATCTGAAGCATCCGAATTCTCAATCCCGCCAAATCAATATCACAATAAAATAATGTTGTGACAGAAAACTCTGCCCACCCGGTGCCTTCATTTGTCTGCTTTCCAATTGCCTGCTCGCCACACTGCAAGCTCGATGAGGTTAAAGAGATCTTCGGAGAAAGATCCTATTGATTTTAATTACCGAGAAACAGCCCTCAGGGACAAAGGAACTTTGCCTGTTTGTTTAGCCAGTCCTGTGCTGTAGTGTAAGGAGAGATCAAATCAGCGCCTCTCGTTATTACAATAATAATCAGGCAGAAAGGGGCTCCAGGGCCACGGCACGTTTCCAGCAGCCGCAGTCGCCATCCTTCTGCGCTAATAACGGGCAGGCTGGAACAGCAAGCCGCAATTACTGGTGATCAATATTAATTCAATTAAATCTGTGTTATTTATATCATAAAAGCCTGGTTAATATTTTCAAAATACACTAACCAAAGCAGGGAACGTGCTTTATTGCAAATTGATTTTTAGCATTGCTAAATGCATATTAAGCAGCTTGGGCTCCTCGTGGGCTGCAGCTAATATGTGTTAGTTACTCGGGACCTGGCAGCACGACAAAAGTTCATAAGCTGATTGGCCTGACATTGACTGAGGGGCCAAACAGGAATGGCCCCTGGGGCTTGGTGGCCACCGGGGGCGGGGGGGCTGTCTTGCTTGGTGCTCAGGCCACGGCAGGGCCTTTGGGCTTGTCCACGTCGCCCTGTGAAGGGCATGCCGGCCTCCCTGGCCTCTTCTGGCTGGACCCACAGAGCATGGCACTGGGTGGCTCTGGGCCAGTCTCAGCCGCTCAGCCCAACCCACCTCGCAGGGTCATTGTGGCGGGGATAAGACTGGGAGCAGCCGGAGAATGATGTGAGCTGCTCTGAGTTCCTCAAAGAAAGAAGAAGGTGGAATCTAAATCCAATCAATCATCCAGGTTTCCTGGCGATATGCTTAGTGGAGGCAAAATGCACCTTGTCCGACACCTTTGCCGTTCTGATTCTCTGTGCTCTGCAGCTTCTCATCCCTGATCCAGGTTCACCCATCAGGACTACCAGGCCCTGGGAAACAGCCATTTCTTTCAGGACCACAGACAGCGCCTCTTGACCCGCTATGGCCTGCGAAGCACAATCTCTTCTGAACTTCATTGGCGCACTCCGGTGGCCCTTTCGGAATCCGTTCTGAATGCCCAGCATTACCTGCTCCATCGGAGGTAAGACACCTTGAGCATCACCTTGGTGCTATGGGGAAAGCAGCCTATTTCTTTTCCTACTTTTCCTGGGATTTGGATTGATTCATTCTCTGAAGCCTCGTCTTTCTTCAATCACTGAAATAAATTATTTTTACTGTAGCTAACCATAGCACTTTAAATGGAAAAAATGTCTTCCACGAGCATTTGAATTTTATTTTTTCGGCAATGCTCTGTTTCCCAACCACGCCTCATGGTACATTGTGGTTCTGGTCATGATAGACACGCTTCAGTTCTTTGCTTTTCTCACAAGGGTTTCTCCATCATGCTTGGCCTGCCACATCTGAATTTCAGCGAGCTGGTCCCATTTTTGAGAAGCATGGAAATAACATGTCATTGCTGGGGTCAGCTCAGCACGACATCAGGCGCATGTCAGAGGTCGCCTTCATCTCATTTAAAAGACTGTTTGCTGCTTATGGGATTTTAAAGCATGTTCATCAAAGTGGTACGTGCCTGATTGGAAGGCTGTGAACTGTTTGTACGTAATAAACATTTTGCATGGTGGGGTGAAAACCAGATCAAAATCATTTTGTAGATTGTCTCTGGAGACTTTTAGAAGCAGATAATCAATTATGAGAATAGTATAAGTGCAGTTTTTCATTAACACATTTCCAGGTGTTTTTTAATTGGGGCAGCAAAGATGAAGATGAAAAACCTTCGGATCCATGAAAAAGTGTCCCCAGATAATAGGATTAGCAGATTTTAAACCTGGTAGTAGGAGTACTAGTACTTATGATCTTTCTCGCTGTTTGTCTTCATCTTCTACTCAGAAAAGTGAGGGGCAAGGAAGATGCACTGAGACTCTTGCTGGCAACAATTGCGGTAACAGAGGGGCCATTGCAAGCACAAACTGGTCCCAAGATCCCCTTGCAAGATGACTTATTTTGTAGCACTGTGTTCCTGTTGTTTTGAAGGTAGCAATGCTTGTTTAATTGGCAAAGTATTTTGGATCGATTGCTTTGATTTGAATACAAGTGCAATTGGTTAAAACCCATGCTGGAAAGACAAGCAGGTTGGTGGTTATTTAGTTTTTGAGCCAAAGGGAACCTTGGAGCAGCTGCCTTCTCTCTGGCCGACACGCCTCTCTCCGTCGGATTGCTCCTGCCTCTGCAGGACTTCATAGCTGCTCGAAACAGGACCCAAATCCCTTGCAGTGGGGGAATGGTAAGGCACAGGTGCTGAGGCAAAGAAACTGTCCGGTGGGACCTGAGCAGCAAGCAGGTGGCCAGGCAAGCGGTCCAGCAAGGTGGGGCGAGTGAGGCTGGCAAAGATGCTGCACCAGCTCCACCCCGTCAGGCTGCGCCCTCCTGTGCGGAAGGAGGAAGGAAGGAGGGGAGGCTCCGACTGCCTGGCCCAGCCTCCTCCGAGCCAGGTGGGCTCCCGAGCCGCAAGCAGAGCAGGCCTTCCCAGACCCAGCTGCGGTAGGGGCAGCCTTCTGCCATCTGCCGCAGGCTATTTTGCAGGGTGAGTTGGTCCTTTGTAGGGAGGCCAAGGAGAGCAGCACTGGTTCTGCTCTATAAGCGCACTGGGATTTTTAGCCCAAGTTCTGGAATGCAGTGGCCACTCATGCAGACCACTCTTCCCGGGACGTGGAAGAAAACACAATGATTCTGCTGAGCCTTCAGACAGAGATGCTCTTTATTTATTTATTTATTTATTTATTTTTGGATTTACATCCTGCCTTTTTCCTACAAAGGGCTCAAGGCAGCTTATATCATTCTCCTCCTCCATCTTATCCCCACAACAACAACCCTGTGAGGTAGGTTGGGCTGAGAGTCTGTGACTGGCCCAAAGTCACCCAGTTGGCTCCGTGGGGACTGGAACCCAGATCGCCTGAGTCCCAGCCCAGCTCTCTAACCACTACACCACACTGGCTCTCATCTCTTCAGCCCAACAATTTGCCTAGCCAAGCTCAAACAGCCTCCAAATCCAGCTTGAGGTGAAAAAAACCCTATTACAAGTCAGGTTTTCTAAGTGTTTCTCCAGCCCTAAATATCAGTGACTTACTTTGGCTGCGGTGCAATTTGTGCAAGGCGAATGCTGCAGGTATTTGGTGTGAACAGCAGTGTTGTCTTGGCTTGCACAGTCTTGCCAGTTCAGCTTGGCTACGCTGGGTGAGAGAAAGGGAAAACCTCTCCTGATCTGAGCAGGTAACCATGGCTAAATCTGGATCCAGCCCGAGGGCCGTGTGGCCAAAATCTTCTCCAAGAAAAGTCCCTGCACAAAAGGATGGGCAGGTAAGGAAGAGACTTCACTGGGGTTCTCTGTGGAGGAAGCATTCATTCCCACCCCTGTCCCGATGTGGGAACACTTAGACACGGATCCCCCATGGACCATGAGTGCAGCCCAGCCCGTGCATGCATGCACCATGTGTGGCTTTTTCAAGAGCAAGCGCCGCCCGATTTACTCTGGAATCATGCACCATCTTTTGCGCTGGGTAAGAGGAAGGCTGAACACCGCATCGTTCTTATGAGCCAACTTACCTGCATTTTGCTCTCTGCCCTCAGTGAATTCCCCTTTATTAAAAGATGTCATAGCATCTTCTGCTTTTGCCATGCGTCTCAGAAGAAGAATACTTTTATTAAATCCCACTGGCTCTCCTCTTGTTGCTCAGCAGTATTGATGCGCTTGCCCAACTGTGCTGCCCTCCCAAGGGTGACATCCAGCCTGCCTTTCCTGCTTGGTTCTAGAACTAATTGTTCCAGAAAGCAATCACCTCAGCTGCTAGAAGTATTTATCTCACCAGCACACCTGGAGGTGACATTTATCCAGTCAATCATTCTAAGGACAGCTGAAGTCACCCATTATTATGGCATTTACTTCTCCTTGTGGCGTCTCCAGGTTTCTTAACATGATACTCACTGCCGACAAGTGAGGCAGCCAGCCAATCGTCCAGGGTTTATCCATGGAATTTCCTCTGTGGAACAATATATTTCAGTGTGCCTTGTTTATTATAGAATGGCCGTTCCCATCCGGTTCAGGACACCCAGCTCTGATACGGTTTGTGTGGCAAGGTTCTGTGAATATGGGTTTTTCCATCAGGGTTCAGAGATGCCCCTTTCCTACCCTACTGTAAATCCACCTCCCCCAATCTACTTTTGTGTGTCAATAGTATCAACAGCATCTCAGTTCTGCTTCATGTGGAAGTGAATGGAAGTTGTATGGCGGCAAGATAGCGATCCTTGCAAACGTCCCACCTGCCCTCTGGGCTCGTGCGATTGAGTGCCCCCCCAAACTGTCCCCTTTCCTCTATGCGGGGAGCTTTTCTTTTTTCACTGAAGATGGAAGTTCACCTGTGTCTGGCCATGGAGGCCCTCAGTCCAGGTCTGGTTTTTTGGAAGGCTGAGGAGCAAATTTCTCACTTCCGCTGGTACTGAGATGGACTGAGTGACTCCCAGGATACCTTGCAGCCAGCAGCAAGTGGCTACGCTCGCCTGAGGCGGCCCCAGAAGAGCTCGGATGCCTCGCTGCTGGTGCTGGAGGTCGAGAGGCAATGCTTCCTTTGCACCCGCAAGGGGCCTGTAGGGAACTGGGCCTGTGAGGCCACGTGGGGCAGAGGGAAGCTGCCGGAAAGGGAAAGGGTCCGTGTCAGGAAAGGCCTCCTCTCGCATGCCAGAGGATCAAGTCAGAGCATTGTTCGTGTGTGCGGGACTGTCTTCCATCAGGAGGAGGAAGCAAGAAGGAAAAGGGGAACACGCAACCCTTTGGTACAAGCCCGGCAGTCTGGGCAAGTCCTCCCGTTCCCTCCGTGGCATATCATCTCCTGTGGAGCCGTGGTCCTCCGTGAAGCAGATTCTGGGGACCACCTGCAGCCCAGCATGGAGGGTCATGGTGTGGCCTGACTGGTTCTTGGCACGTTTGGCCCCAGTGGAGGTCGTAGGGTTCGGCTTGTCATGGGGGCCCAAGCAGAGGGCAAGCCTGAGGGTGGAACAGCCCTTGGAAGGGCTGCTGGACCCCTTGGCTGAAACAAGCCAGCAGCAGCTACGGTTCCCACAGCCCGGCCCGGCTCAAGCCAGCCACAGGGGGCTGCAGGGTTGTGCTCCCAGGCGCTCTCCCCGGGGCCAAGTCCGCAAGGAGATTCCAAACCAGCAGCAGCTGCACTCACCTGCCTCAGTGGGCCAACTCCAGCAGCGGCCCAAATTCGAGTGTGGGGAGGCATGAGCCTGCAGGTGGCTTGGTGCACTGGATGAATTATAGCTAAAGCAAGGCATGGGCAACATGTTGACAGAGAAGCAGGTGCACGAAGCAAATACAAGTAATTCAGGCCACCCTTAACTTTTCTCTATACATAATTGGCTGCAAAGCACGGATTTCTAAAGAATGTTTCTGTTCTGGTTGTTCGCTAGCTTTTCTCCAAAAAGCCTGAAGCAGCATTTTTATTCTTCTCCGCTCCACTTTATCCGCACACCAACCCTGTGAGGCAGGTTCGGCTGAGAGTGGGAGACTGCCCCAGGGTCACCCTGCGAGCTTCAGGGCCAAGCGGGTCTCGAACCTGGTCTAAGCACCGCACGCTGTGGGCCCTCGACTGGGGAGGTGGTAGAACGCCCGCCGGCACCTGCGGTTGGTTCTGCTGGGGAAGCAACGAACCCTCCCTTCGATGTGGGGCTGAACAGTCGCATGCCAGGACAGCTGCTTCAGTGCATCCACAAAAAAGGAAGCCCCCTGGAGATGGTGTGTGTCCATGCAGCTGTGCTGGGAAATGCAAGCACAACTCGAGCGAGCGGTGCAAATAGACGTGCATCAGATGTGTCCTTCCTCAGGGAGAGCCAGCAAGGTGCTCAGAGCTCCTTGGACGGAAGGGCAGGTTGCGCCCAAATTCTGGCTGCAGCCGGTGCTGGTCGGGTGGCAAGAGCAGTGGGGTGGAGGAAGCGCAGAAGCAAAAGAGTGGGCAGGGGGAAATCGTCTGAGTACAGGGCTGCCTTGCCCGTGACTTCCTCTAGAGGGAGCGTGATGATTATTATAGATTATTGTTAGACTTCTGCAGATGCGCGTGGGCAAAGCGAAATGCAGCCTGATCTTTTCGTTCACAGAACGATGGGGAAAGGCAGTCAAGAGTGATGCAATCAATATGTAACTACATGGCGTGAAGCTTCCGATGGGGCCGAAAATGAAGGGCTCACCCAAAGGCAAAGGCGAGGCTCTGAGCCCAGTGCCCAGGTGCACAGGTGGGCTGCAGGTCGTGTGCAGGCGAGGCAGTGTTGTCCCCTGAACTGCCAGATGCTGAGGGAAGACTTAGCTGTTTTAAAATGTCAAGAATTTCAAACATTTCAATATATATTATAATATCTTATGCATTCATATAATGTATTCTATATAATATTTTATCATAGCAAATATATAATGTGATATATAATATATTCTATGAATCTTGTATACAAAGATTCATATATAAATTTAAATTTATGTAAATATAAATTATATATATAAAGATATTTTTAATGACTGTCCATCAGATGCTTGGATAAGCACCCCAGCTGTGGCCAAAGTTTTAGGGCCTGCAGCAGGTCCTTTCCATTCATGGCTCCTGCTTCAGGGTCGGCCAGCTGGTGCTCTTTCCCACCCACCCTCTCCCCGCCTAGGCCAGCCGCCCCTGCCTGCTCTCCCTGCTGGGAGGTCTGCGCTGCCCGCTGGCACTTCAACGCCATGCGTCAAGCCAGGCGAGCTCTTGTGGGGACTGAGGCCATGGGCAATGTGTCTCAAGGCCTGGGCACGCAGTGTTTAACCGGATGGTTTCCTGGCATTCGTGCTGCACGGGGGGGGGGGGGGGGCATGGCAGCCCTGATGGAACATCACCCAGTGCTTTCACCCAGCGGCCATCAAGCTCCCCAACAGAGAGCCAGTCAGTGGGGCGCTGGGCGAAGCCAGCCTGGGTGAGCTGACAGCCTTTTTTCCCACGTGCGTCCACACCCTCCTTGACCCCCTGCCCTTCCCTCTGCTCCATTCCACAGGCCAGTCCCCATCGCTGCAGAGCCGCCTCTGCCCCCTGGCCCACCTCCGCCTCTTCTCCTGCTCCAGGCAGGCAAGGGGGCACCCAGTCACGGCCTGAGAATCTGCTCCGTGGCCTCCCCGTTTTGTAGCCAAAGCAGCATTAGGCGGGAGCAGCAAAATGCAGGCAGGCTGGGCACTGCTGTGGCGGGAAGCGCCAGGGCGGTGGCGGCTGCGGCCTTCCGTAGTGAGCTGGCCGGGCTGCCGATAGGCCAAAACCCTCCGGAGCACAGAGCTCCCGACTCAAGCGATTCAAGCCAAGCGTGCGGGTGGGGAACCTGCGAGGGCGGCATGCCATGTGCTTCCCATCTCTCCTCCTCCTCCTCCTTATTGTGAATGCTTTTTGACATGAATCATTAAGTTCTTCCAGCTATCTCAGCCAGCTGCCAATTACTCACAAATCCAGCTCTTTGGACTGCTTGCTGTAAGGAATTGCTCCAATTCAAAAAGATGAGCTGTGAGTTTAATATTAATCAAACCAGGCAGATGCCAGTAAAAGAGTGATTTCAACATGATCATGAGATAAATGGAAATAAATATGTTCAGGAAGAATTTACCCAGTCCTTGGTCAACCAATCCTATACTATATGCCAAGATTTTGATAACCATGTTGCTATCTAGTTACTTGAAATCTCTCTCACGCACACACACCCCTTTGTGGAATAATAAACATGACCCTCTAAATCAGTGGTGGGTACCAGTGACCATCCAGATGTTGTGGGACTTCAACTCCCACCATCCCCAGCCATCATGCCCAGGGGCCAAGGACTATGAGAGTTATGGTCCAAGAACAAGTTCAGGGGTGCATGTTCCCTGCCTCTGCAGTCGTCTGCCTTCCTCTTCCACTTGGTGAAGGGCTCTGCATCATTTGCTGGAATGTCACCAGGCAAAAAAAGTTGCCCACACCATAGGGTTGTTTGTTATGATGAAGAAACATGGCTGCCCAGGGCCAACGGAGTGTTATCCTCACAACATATGCCAGGGACATAAGCGGCTGCTGATGGGTGTCTTTCCAGTTCAGAGCATTTCAGAGCATATAGATTTACTGTATTTTTCGCTCTATAAGACGCACCTGACCATAAGACGCACCTAGTTTTTAGAGGAGGAAAACAAGAAAAAAAATATTCTGAATCAAATGGGCACATAATCACAGGCACATTCCCCATCACTTCCCCATGGGCTGCACATCTGACAGACTTACTGCACACACATATTCGCTCTATAAGACGCACAGACATTTCCCCTGACTTTTGAGGGGGGAAAAGTGAGTCTTATAGAGCAAAAAATACGGTATATGTCTCTGGGTTACCTTGTTAATCGAGCCAGCTGGGAAAGGGGAAAAAGAGAAGCTGATGAGCTCCCATCACTGTCACTCGTTCATCTGGCTTGGCTGGAGATGCCGGAAGACCTCCTTGCTCCTCACCGCTGAGGTGCTAGTCCATAGGCTTGTCGAGCGGAGGTGCCTGGCCTTGGCACGGCCTCAGCCGGAGCATCTTCTCTGCTCTGCCCCATCCAGATGGCCTGGCTTGGGCCTGTCGCTTCGCCAAGACCAGCAGCCCGAGGCCAGCGGCGGGCTCCTCCTCTTGGATCCGTGAACGACGTGGTCAGCATGGCCCAGACGAGCGGCCCCTCCAGGCACCCACAACAGATGCTCAGAGATCTTTCTGTATTAAACTGGGAATGCCAACACACGTATTTGAAGACGAGGTTCAAGGGCGATTTCTAACCACTTGGATCCCAGTTCCTACGATTTCTTCCACCATTTTCCAGAGGCCCTTTTTCTTGGAGCTCGACATGGCCAGAGTTCTGCTAACATCGTCTCTAGTTAATTAATTCCTGCTTAATAACTAGAAACAATGTTGTGTCCCTTCTCTGGTGTCAGAAAAATGATACATGTGTTAATATCCTAGACCTTTTAAGCTCAGGGAAGCATATAGATCGAGCAGAAGAATCATTAGTTGCTTCTAATTAACTGCTCTTGCTCTTTCTTTATCTTTTTATTTTCCTGGATCTTCAGAAGTATTAGCATTTATGCTAGACTGACAAATCGCATCACCAGTGGCTAGCAGGTGTTTTTTTCTTATAAGCCAAACAAATATACTTCTGTTACATTTGATATCTTCTCCTCCACACCCCCTATTTTCAACACTGTGCACCCCCATTACCACTTCTCTCTCTTCTTGAACAGCATTCTCAAATTCTTCCATGTGCGAAGAGCAGGCTAGATGCTCCGTAAAGAAAGGTGCGTCTTTTTCCTGGATCCATTTCTCCAAGTATTTTCCTGCTTTGCATTGGCAGCTTTGAAGGTCCTCCCAGACCAGTGAGCCCGGGGTCCCTCTGCCAGGCCCTGGGTGGCTCCTGCTCCCCAGTCCTCAGCACAGCCAGGGTTCTCAGCGCTGTTTCACCACGGCTTGGGGCGGGGGGAATGGATGCTCTGTTTAACGGGCCTGGATGGGGTGTGGGCTTGAATGGGGGGGGGGTGGGCAGGGAGGGAATGCTCTCGAATGAGAGCCAAGAACGGGGCCTGAAGGTTTGCACAAGCTCGTGTGCCCTGGGCGCCTGGGCAGAAGACTCTCTGTGAGCGGGTTTCATGCTGTCGGGAAGACCAGTGGAATAGAAATGCGATGCAT